>SJXQ01001877.1:241749-324535 GCA_006408695.1 Aepyceros melampus | reverse complement strand
AGACATAAGACCCACACAATAGAAGAAAATATTAGAGAAGATGGGGAAATAATATTTTAAAATATTATTCAGAACAAAGAAATAACCAGGGAATAAAATTCAGAAGACAATTTATTAATTAGCTCGTTCCCTGGTGGCTCAGATGGTAAAGAATCCACCTGCAATGTGGGAGACCTGAGTTTGATCCCTGGGTTGGGAAGATCGCCTGGAGAAGAGAATCGCTGAATTCTCCAGTATTCTGGCCTGGAGAATTCCATGGACAGAGAAGCCTGGTGGGCTACAGACCATGTGGCTGCAAAGAGTTGGGTATGACTGAGCAACTCACTTTCTTTCACTCTTGTTTATTCTTTTACTACCAATAAAGATACACTTGTGATCACAGTCACAATTCTCTTCTAGGACATGAATTGTACAAATATATTTCTATTTCATATCAACCTTTCACTCATGTAGAAAACATTGAGCCACATACTCTGTGTGCTAACACTTTTAAGCAATAATCAAGATTCCCTCATTTAAATTATCAGATTATCTGCCATAGTAGAAGTATAGAAAGACTGTAGCTTCATGAAGTTGCTCTCATACTTAATTGGTGAGCCTTCATTCAGAATTTACAACTACCAGTGTAGGTGCTATAAAGACCTTACTCATTTTCCCCAAAGAATTCATATGCTCAATGAAATATCAGGATACCCAAATCCTAACTTATCATACTTAGAGTTCAGAAGAGATTAATGTGGTCCCTAGTATGCCAAGAAGGAGAGATGATGCTGAAGTTTTGGTAGAAGGGGAAGGAAGCAACATGTTCAAAGACACGCTGTAGGAAAGTCTTCCAGCGTTGGACACTGGCATTTCCTTTGACAGAGATGAAGAAAAATGGGAGCTGGGGTGTTGTGGGAGATACTTGGATATGAGATAAGATACAGAACCATGAATGTAAGGCAGCCTTTCTGAATTCATAGTGATGACCTAAAATCTCCTTGAAGAGAGTGGACACGTGTGATTGGGATGAAACACTTCCTATTTAGAAATAGACTGATATGTCAGTGGATTCAGTGAGTCAGGGAAGGAGGATAAAGAAAGAAAACAAGGCAAGAGAAAGAAGAAGGAAATAAGAAAAAGTGCTGGCTTTGTGAAACAAGTACAGATTCAGCTGAATGATGTTTGGTATATAATTTGTTATGTTTTATTTCCCCAATTAGATCCCAATTTAAAAAATACAACTGAACAGATTCTATAATAAAAGCATTAGTTCCCCTTTATTGAGCGTCTGCTGTGTGAAAGGCACTTCACTAGTCACTTTACAAGTACCTAGAGTAATCTGTCACATTTTCAACGTATGTGTTGTTATCCCCATTTTGCAGTCATGGAAACTGTGCTTAGTGGTCAAATGTCCTCTCCAATCTCCTAGTGCAAGGAGAAGTTGTGGCTAGGATTAGAGCTCAGGACCATCTGGCTGGGACTGTATTCACATCTCCCTGTCTTGGCGGGGTGTTCTCTTGCAGTGCTCTGTTAGAGACAGGGGAGGGACTTAGCCGGATGGGCAGAAAGGAAGTTATCAAACATGCCTCTTTCTTGCGACTGCTTCTGCTTTTAACAACTGCAGTCTACAATTTTGGATGCACCTGGCTGGAACAGCTGTGTACTTAATAAGTTGCTTTCTCTTTGGAATCATCCTGCAGAGAAAGGCACCAGAGATATCCTTAGGGAGGCAATGTGTCAGCATTGCCATTATGAATCTGATCCCCACATGCTTGCTCTAGAGTCTGTGAACTAACTTTTTGGCCTACTGAATATAAAGAGGTTGCAACACTCAGTACAGCAACAACATTTTTAGAAAAGAGTTTCAGAGCAGTAAGGATTGCAGTATGGGCTATGAATAGTCAGAGTGAGTCAAATGAGCTTGTAAAGCCAGAATATGTAGATTACAATAGTAATTCCCATTGATGGCCATCATGAGGATTAACAAAACACATGAAGCATGAGACAGTAGCTGGCACATAGAAATGAGAACTGTTATTACCCTTTCATTAGAAGTTTGAATAAAAAAATTCACTTTTATTCTGGAAAAATCCAAAAGTTAAGAATTTATGATTTTCCTATTTATAAATTCAATATTTAGGATATCTAAGACTTTAATATTCACAGCATCTTAGTATATTTTGTTGGATGCCTCTTTTGGTATGGAATGACATTTCAACTATAATTTCTGCTTATCTCCTCTATTCTGTGTCTCCTTCACTGTGTACCTTTATTTTCTCCAGCTTCTAAAGCTCTTGTTTGCTCAGGTTTCTTCTGCCTCCTCTGCAAATATGTGCAAGCTCTTCCTAACAATGCTTCTTTGTCTTTGTACCTAACCCTTACTTTCTCTTCCTATTATTCCAATTACTAATTTCAGGCAGGATTACCAAACATGGAGTAGCTATCCCTTTCACTCAACCATATACTCATTCATTCATTTTTTCACTCAAAAATTGGTCTCCAAATTCTTGCTGCCCTCAGGGTGCTGCAGTAAGCTTTGTACTCTAATGGTGAGGTTGCCATACCAGAATTTCTGTTGTTTATATTCCCCTTGGGGAGAAAACTGTATAACAAGTGGTGATACATACCAAAAAGGAAAAATTAAGGGGACTCTTTCAGCATGTGTTTAGGTAATCTAAGGATGCTTCCTGGAGAAGTTTCCATGAACTCTGAATGACATTATGGCACCAATTTTGTTGTTGTTGTTAATCAGTCATTAAGTTGTGTCTGACTCTTTGTGATCATATGGCACACCAGCCTTCCCTGTCCTTCACAACCTCCCAGAGTTTGCTCAAATTCATGTCCATTGAGTCAGTGATGCTATCTAACCATTTTGTCTTCTCTACCTTCTTCTTTTTCCTTCAATCTTTCCCAGCATCAAGGTCTTTTCCAATGAATTGGCTCTTTGCATCAGGTGGCCAAAGTATTGGAGCTTCAGCATCAGTTCTTCCAATGGATTCTCAGGGTTGACTTCCTTTAGGATTGACTGGATTGATCTGCTTGCTGTCCAAGTGACTCTCAAGAATCCATAGGGTTCACCAAAAGATGAATAGTGTGGAAAGCATTTTACTCTTGTAGTTTTGACACTGTGCTTTCTAGACTTTCTTAGTCCTTAACTCTCCTGCAGTCCCCCCCAAGTTCCCCCAGACAACTGTCTTTATGTAACCATAAATTACCTTAATTGAATTCTATTTCTATACCTTTTCCACGTTTCAGCAGCACGTATTTTCTCTTCCCTTACTTGAGATTAATGTTCTCCAACATTTTCTTCTCAACATTCTGTAAACTCTAAGTTACTTTTCTTTGTTGTTGTGTTTTTATTTAAGAAATGATTGTGTGTCCTTTTTCCACTCACCTCCTTTCTCATTATTCTTTTCTAGTTCAGTGCATTTACCTGCCAGCTGTTTCTCTTTGAGTTTTTTGGCTTCCTTTGTACTTTATTCCACCCATCAACCAAAATAATAATATATCCTATTGTAGTAAGTGTGTTGGATCACGTATAGCAGTTAATCCCTTATTTTCCATGAAGGTGGGACTTTTAAAGTATTCTCTGTGATTTTTCTATACTTGCCTTTGTCAAACTAAATCATTTCAAATTTGCTAAACCAGCTCATAATGATTAATACAAGTATCAAATCACCAAATCTAATGAACATGGCTTTTTTCCACAAAATCAAAGCTTACATGGAGTTGAAGAGTGTAAAGACTGGCATTAGGGCTCATTGAAGGCACAAAAAGTTTTCAAGCATCTCAAAGAAAGCATCAGTATTCATTTTTATTGTGCTGCCTCATGAATCCTTATGTTTATAACACTTCTCTCCTGGAATAAATCTTATAGCTGATTATCACAGCTGTTGGCTTAGAGCCAAAAGCAATTCTGGGAACAGTATTCAATCGATGTGTAAACTAGTGAAATACCAGGAACTTTTGGAAGACGAAGAAAGGTGATTAGTTATTGAAAAATAAACAATAGTAAAACATCAAGCATACACTCTCAAACAGTGCAGAAAAGAATTTTCCATGAGTTCATATGAATATAGATGGGGTTATATTTTAGAATGTGGGTACACCAGATGATTTATATTTTGTTATATTGTTGGAGAACATTAAACTGGTACCAAGTATGTCATTTACAGTTTAAAGGTAATAAACACTCCTATTATTCAAAGTAATATGTTTAGAATACCACCGTCAACATATACTTTTATTTAAAATTGAATAAGGAACTTGATACAGAAAAATAAAAACAGTAATAAATCGATGAAAGTAAAACCACAGGAGCAGAAAACCTAGAACTGCAAGCATTTAGGTTAAACAGAATGTGAAGATGACAGGTTGGATCTTTAAATAGAGCAGAAGCCCCCATTGTATGTAGTTGATATGGACCATATTATTCAACTTTCTGGAGTATTTTCCGTTTGGATTTTAGACTATTTTATAATGATAATAAAACCCTCGATGGAGAAAATTGTCGCATGAAGATGCACATTCATATTGTTTGGAATCTTAGACTGGAAAATAAAAAAAACTATGTCTGAATGGGAAGAAGGAGGCCCTCTCCCAACCAGCTAAATCAGTCCAATTAACTCAGTGGGCAGATCAACCTGTTGCCATTGAAAGAAATCATACTTTTTTTCTATTTTATCACTAACTGTGATTCTTTATTATTATCATACGCAATTTTGAAAGTTATGCTATCAGGCATAGCTTCACATTTTGATTTTTTACAGAAGTAAATTGCCATTTTTTATTCTATATTTCTTTACTGCTCCACTACTTCAAAGACACACATGAAGTGGACTGGGAAAAATCTACTCATTTGTAATCTTTAATATGTATGAGCATGGGACTTCCCTAGTGGTCCAGTAGTTAAGACTTCACCTTCTAATTCAGTCCCTGGTTGGGGAGCTAAGATCCCACATGCCTCATGGACAGAAACCCAAAGCATCGAACAAAAGCAGTATAGTAACAAATTCAATAAAGACTTCAAAAGTGATGTACATTAAAAAAAAAGAAAAAAGAAAGTTTATGGGCAAAGTCTCAAGCAATGACCTAGCTTATGACAATGAATGAAAACAAAAATAACAAAGTCAACCAATCATCCCATTTTTCATTATATTATAATTTTAAAGCTTAGTTTTCAGTTGGAGATAGGTACTGCACTCATGTGTATGTGCACTTATACACAAAGAAACATATTCATTCATTACAGTCAAAGCAGATATTTTAACTTCTTTGCTTAAGGATCCCTATAGCAAAATAAGATGCAAATCTTCTTTTAACATAAAAACATGTGTCTAAAAGACATGAACTATGCCAATACATGACAGAAGTCAGGTTGAGGTTATTTAAACTTCATGTAAATGACCTTCAGAGGCCTATATCATGGGGAACTTTATGGACCACCATACATGATTTTGGAAAAGGTACAAAAGCAATATTTATATGATAGTATTTTCAGAACCAGCATATTAACTCAGAATGGCCAAATGGATTTATAATTAAGACAATGCAAAGTGTTTTTCTGGCTTTCTAGGGTTTGGGTATGTCTTATTAGATGAATTTATTAATTCCTAAAAGTTCTCATCATTTGTCAGTTTTTCTTGATTTAGATTATATGTGTCGGGTGTGTATCAGGTGTTCTGAGGGGGAAGGGAATTCAGCCAGCATTTGTCCCCACATTGACTCATACATAAAAGAGAACATTTGCAGATGTTTTGATAATGGGAGGGTTCAAATCATTTGTCCTAAGGCAATATTCGTAGTCACACTTTGATCACTTTTACAGTGGTTAGACTATTTTCCCTGCAGAAATTACCCCATAACCTCAAAAGACAAGAGAAATATTAGGTGAGAAAATTGGAAAACATCCGATTGGCATGTTTCCGCAAGTGGACCAGAATGAATGGTATACAATCTGATTTCAGCTACTTAATGTAATACATTTAATACCACAGTGTGTCAAGAGAAACCGGCAGATAAAACCCACATAAATCATAAAATTGCTTCAACGCCACAATATTTATAGACCTTTAATGGTGATTTTTTTCAAAAATTGTACTTGCTTACTTTACTCACAATTATTACCCTTTGCAAGGTGTTTGATGATTTCATACATAGTCATATTTAATTCACTGAAAACCCAGAGGCAGATATTCGTATCCCATTTTTACAGATTAGAAACCAAATGCTCACTTAGCAGTCTCAGTATTGTTTTAGTCACAAAGGTAGGACCTCACAAAACTGAGACACAGATTAAAATCATTCAAATAACTGTGCTATCCTCCACATTAAAAATATTCCATTTATTGTTTTTAGCAAACCATTTTAATGAGAATTTTAGGAGTAATAATTACAGTAGTAGAAGCAAGGATAATAATAATAAAAGATATCATAGCTGAATTTATTGATCATTTTTCACAAACTTTTACATAAATTGTAACTTCCAGTTTTACAGAAGTAGATCTAATCTGTCTGAGATTAGAAAGCCACTGACTAGTGGAGCTAGGATTTGAGCTCAAAACTTTCAACTCCAGAATCTGTAGTCTGAGCCAAACAGAAGTTAAATGTGACTAAAACATGGGCACAGAGGAAGAGAGTAGGGGGCGGAAATTTTACAAAACTTTAATTTGTGAAGAGTTTTCTATCTTACTATATTAGACATTAAATTTCTCTTTAATGAGATTTTTTTCTGTATTCTTTATCTGAATAATATAGAGAGGACTGGAAAATATAAGACTACATTACTTTTTTGATACCCTGACAGCTTTCAAGATATCAATTTGTTGAGATAATATAATAATATTTCCACTTTCTTAGAGTGTTAATTTTTATCATAGATTTCACATTAGAAATTAAGATTACTTTCATTGGCAACATATTCTGTAATTTTAAAAATTAAAAAAAAAAAAAACACAAACTTGAAGCTATACAGAATACTTGTTGATGGTCCCTGTTCACCCATTGTCTTTAAATCAGGGAGTGAAGGCAGTGGCACCCCACTCCAGTATTCTTGCCTGGAAAATCCCATGGACGGAGGAGCCTGGTAGGCTGCAGTCCATGGGATCGCTAAGAGTTGGACACGACTGAGCGACTTCACTTTCACTTTTCACTTTCATGCGTTGGAGAAGGAGTGGCAACCCACTCCAGTGTTCTTGCCTGTAGAATCCCCGGGAAGAGGGAGCCTGGTGGGCTGCTGTTTCTGGGGTCGCGCAGAGTCGGACACGACTGAAGCAACTTAGCAGCAGCAGCAGCAGCATTAAGAAATAAACTACAGCTTCTACATACAATCATCTCTCAGCTCCATATTTGATTCTGAGTTGATTTACCCTTTTGTGACTTCATATCAGTTCAGTTCAGTCACTCACTCATGTCCAACTCTTTGCGACCCTATGGACTGCAGCATGCCACCCTTCCCTGTCGATCACCAACTCCCGGAGCTTACTCAAACTCATGTCCATTGAGTCGGTGATGCTATCCAGCCATCTCATCCTCTGTTGTCCCTTTCTCCTCCTGCCTTCAATCTTTCCCAGCATCAGGGTCTTTTCAAAAGAGTCAGTTCTTTGCCTCAGGTGGCCAAAATATTGGAGTATGAGTCCTTCCAATGAACACCCAGGACTGATCTCCTTTAGGAAGGACTGGTTAGATCTGCTTGCAGTCCAAGGGACTCTCAAGAGTCTTCTCCAACACCACAGTTCATATGTATACAAATAATTCTGTTTACCTAATGAGTATTACTTTTAAAATTTTCTTTTCTTTCTGACAGAAAATAGGTCCTTCTATTGGGAATATTTATTCCATTACTGAACTGCTTCCTCCCTTGTCTTGTGCAAGATTATTAATCTCTTTGTGTTTAACTAATATAGACAAAACTTATACAAAGAAGCAATATTTGAAAACTTTATTCAGACAGATTTTTTTTCCCTTCTACCTGTCTGCTTTTTTCCCTGAGACATGTATATATTATAGCCTTTTTTTTTTAAGAACAGTTTTGGAGAAAGAACATTATTATATTTGTAATTTCATATCATAGGAAAACAGGGGAAAATGTTATGCCCTGTCATTTCAAAGATTAAAAAGAAAAGATTTTAAGTATTTGTTTAGTTGCAGTTCTTCTTTTGGAAGTGCCTAAAATGCTTATTTCCAAGCATGAATGAGCTCAGCTTTACAAATAAAGTCACAAAGTGAGAAAATAAAGGGCATAGTAAAAGCAGAGTGACTGTGTATAAAGCCTGGATTCATTGAATCCATTAGAAGACCACTTTGTGGTGGCACTTTTTACCATCCTGTAGAGCCCTCTCATTTCTAAGATACAAGGTTTAAAATTTAGGTATGCAAACTCCCGCTTGTTTGCATCAAATTTTGTAACCATTTAGTCTGACTGTGTAGGTATCCTGCCCTGGATCTGCTCATTTGTTCTAACACCCACCATGGAGGCATGAATCTTGTAAAACTTAAGTGTCATCCTGCTGCTCCAAAGATGGTTTTACAAGATAAACAGTGACAGTCTTTATGTTGCTAGTGGATCTTAACCATTTCTTAAAATGTTTACTAAAGGGATCAAATTGCCAACATCCACTGGATCATCAAAAAAGCAAGAGAGTTCCAGAAAAACATCTATTTCTGCTTTATTGACTATGCCAAAGCCTTTGACTCTGTGGATCACAAATGTGAAAAATTCTTCAAGAGATAGGAATACCAGACCACCTGATCTGCCTCTTGAGAAACCTGTATGCAGGTCCAGAAGCAACAGTTAGAAATGGACATGGAACAACAGACTGGTTCCAAATAGGAAAAGAGTATGTCAAGGCTGTATATCGTCACCCTGCTCATTTAACTTCTATGCAGAGTACATCATGAGAAACGCTGGACTGGAAGAAGCACAAGCTGGAATCAAGATTGCCAGGAGAAATATCAATAACCTCAGATATGCAGATGACACCACCCTTATGGCAGAAAGTGAAGAGGAGCTAAAAAGCGTCTGATGAAAGAGGAGAGTGAAAAACTTGGCTTAAAGCTCAACATTCAGAAAAAGGAGTAAGATCATGGCATCTGGTCCCATCACTTCATGCAAATAGATGGGGAAACAGTGGCTGGCTTTATTTTTCTGGGCTCCAAAATCACTGCAGATGGTGACTGCAGCCAGGAAATTAAAAGACACTTACTCTTGGAAGGAAATTATGCCCAACCTAGACAGCATATTAAAAAGCAGAGACATTACTTTGCCAACAAAGGTCGGGATACTCAAGGTTATGGTTTTTCCAGTGGTCATGTATGGATGTGAGAGTTGGACTATAAAGAAATCTGAGTGCCAAAGAATTTATGCTTTTGAACTGTGATGTTGGAGAAGACTCTTGACTGCAAGGGGGTCCAACCAGTCTGTCCCAAAGGAGATCAGTCCTGGGTGTTCATTGGAAGGACTGATGCTGAAGCTGAAACTCCAATACTCTGGCCACCTGATGCGAAGAGTTGACTCATTTGAAAAGACCCTGATGCTTGGAAGGATTGAAGGCAGAAGGAGAAGAGGACGACAGAGGATGAGATGGCTGGATGGCATCACCGACTCGATGGACGTGGGTTTGGGTAAACTCCGGGAGTTCGTGATGGACAGGGAGGCCTGGCGTGCTGTGGTTCATGGGGTCACAAAGAGTTGGACATGACTGAGCGACTGAACTGAACAGAAATAGTATTTATTATACACTGGTTTTATATGGGAGAGCCTTTCATTAAAATCATGTTATTACCAGGATTTAAAATTTTTTCTGTTAGCAATATAATTTTCCTGAATTGTGTTTGCTTCTCTTTGATTTGATAAACATACAAAGATCAAGAATATGCCTAAAATTAAAAAAAATTTAAATATGTTTTAAAAGGTTTGTTTACATTGTAGTCACCCTCCAAATGACAACACTTAAAAGATTCAGGCTGTCTTAAATATGTAAATTGTCTGACTTAAATCTTTGAACCCTTAGTAATTCTTTGTATTTCTCTTGTGTTAAATGCTCTTAGTGGAAAGTGACAGCTTAAGAAGTACACAGGATAATAATTGTGCATTTTAAAGTTTTCTTTTCATATGTTGCCTCAGCAGTATTGGCAAACTTGTATTTGAATAAACGGGAGCATAGAGGAAATGGCTACATTTTTTGTTATGTTGCATTTTACCTAACTCCCACCATAAAGCTCTTTCTGTGAAAGTTGGATGCTTTTTATGTCAGAGCTTCCTTCGTGGCTCAGTGGTAAAGAATCTGTCTGCCCGTGCAGGAGAGGTGGTTATCACCCAGCATGAGATTACATCATAGTTGTTGTTGTTGTTGTTTTGCCTCTTCTTTAAATATTATAATTGATAGGAGTAGAGATGTGACTTTATTTTCAGGGTTTTAGAAAGAAGTGCAGATGTTTGAACCTGAATCATGCAATGTAGCAAATCCCTAATGAAAGATGACATATTAGACATTATATTGACTAAATACGATTGCACAGCTCCCAGCTAAACCCACCATTCCTTTGCACTCAGAAGGTGCTGAACTATATTATTTTGTATGAGTTATAACAGTACGGTTTTTGGATGAAATGAGATTCTGAAACTACATGAGCATGAATTTAGCAAAATACACCCGAGAAATAGAAAATGTCCTATTCTTAATCTAGGTCTTATTTTCAGAGTAAAATGTGGTAGCATTGTTTGTCATATCATCCAAGAGTGACTACACTCACTTACAACATAAATCTTATGCAGAATCATTCCAAAGGAATCATGAAATTCAACCCTTTATTGAACTTTCTTTTTCTGCAGGGTTTGTGATAAATGTCAGAGAAGGCAGTGGCCCCCGACTCCAGTACTCTTGCCTGGAAAATCACATGGATGGAGGAGCCTGGAAGGCTGCAGTCCAAATGGAACTTGGACCAGCCAATCCCAGATTAGCATTTGAGAGACACTTGAAGTTACTATCCCCTTCCTCATATCATAGTCTTTAGTGAAAGTCACTCAGTCCTGTCCAACTCTTTGTGATCCCATGGACTGTAGACCACCAGGCCTCACTGTCTATGGGATTCTCCAGGCAAGAATACTGGAGTGGGGTGCCATTCTCTTCTCCAGTGGTCTTTAAAATGTCCATATATAGCTCTTATCATCTTTCCTCTCACTTAATTGATTTAAAGGGAAAATCTAGTTCTGCTTTTATTCCTCAAAGGGAATTTATCGACTCACCATGTAGTTATTCCTGTACATGAGAATACTGACTTAAAATTGAAGACGAACCCTTGGCTTTAACACTGTTATAAAGGCGGGGATTAGAACAGGCGTTACCACATTCTATCGTCTCCCTGGCGCTAAGCCCAGTCATCAGCAGATGTGCAGACATTGAAAAGAATCAGCAACACATTTATCAGTCTTAATCATACAAAGGGAAGAAGAAAAACAGATAAAACCAGAAAGCTGAACATTTAAAAGTATAGCTATTTAAGTTTTCTGGCTGGATGAAAGGGGAGAGTTACCTTGGTTTGCCCTGTGCAGTTCAGACTCTTCTTTTGGAGTAGGAATAGTTCATCAGAGACCTTGAAACTTGAGCTCAGACGAAAGGAGAGTGACCAAAATGGTGTGCGTCTTTGAGAGCATCTGATTTGAGGGACCACCGAAGATGTTGGTATGTTTAGCTTGAAGAACTGTAGAAACTTGAAAGCTGTCTTTAAATAGCAACCTGTATTACAAAACTGGCATTATAGAGTTGTGTTCCTGCACTCTTCTTAGTTTGACTTCACGGAGGAGAAAACTGCATCCCAGAGAGGTTAAGTAACTTGTGCAAGATCACACAGCTAGTACTGGAGTACCTTTTTTCCCTTCCTTCTGGATTAATACTTTAGAGGAATGTATCCTCCAAATTGCTGAGATGCAATTTTCACAGTCAGTGAAGACATGTAATATCCTGAGATCTGTGTTACAGTTCACTTTGCTCCATTCAACTAGCTCATGGTCTTTCTCTGAAACCTTCCTTACTGAAGTTCACCTTGTTTTAGTTTGTCTCTGAACTTGTCACTCATGCAAGTTCTTCTAAACCTATGTTTTTGAAAATGTTCATGTTTTTCTTGCCTTATATAGCCAGGATTTACTTTAAAGGTGTATTTTTCTGCATGAGAAATAGTAATTTTATGCATGTAAATAGCCTCAATAACCTATACCCTGTTTTGAGGGGATAGATTAGGACACACAGCAGGACAGAAGAGAATTTAACAATGTAATGAAAGCAGTTTGCTCAGTTTAAAGAGAAATTAGAAAGCCAGAAATCTCGGCTCTGGGTAATTCACAGCTTCACCAAAAGGAGTTCTTGAATCATCGATAAGCTACTATTGCCCCAAGAAAAGATCACATTTAGTCATTCCAGGTAAATGCCTATTTATTATGTTGCCATGGCTGAGGAGGAAAAGAGAAAGAAAAAAGGCAAGTAATAGACGTTCTGCTCCAGAGAACGTTAATTATTTATCCTGATACAAGCATAATTACTTGGCAGTTCATGGAAAACAAAATGAGGCATTAAAAAGAATGAAATAATTAAAATATATTGATAATGAGCACACTGCTATATTGACCCAACGATGGTTAAGATATCAAAGATGCATACTTCAAAGGGGTATTATTTTGCAATTAAAAAGAACTGTAGAAGAAGAAACTGAAGACATGATAATTATACAGTGCATTTGGTGTAGTTGTCAGTGGAAATGCCATTTAGGGAAAATAATACCATGTAAAAAGAAGTTAACATAAGAAAAAAACGAAAAAGGAACTTACTGTCAATGCAAGTAGGATCAATTATACATGTCTGGAAGGCAATAGTTATTTATGATAGATTTTTAAATACTAGGCAATAGAAATATTAGTTGCATGTTCAACATCTTATTTTCATTAGCGACAGAAGGTTTATCATTTCCCATATTTGTCATCACAACCTTCTCTTACTCGATATTCTATGAAAAATGTATCATCACTCATGATCACAAAGTATATTTTTCTTAGTTCTTGAATTTGATCATACCTGAGAGTGATGTTCACTCATTAATAGTAGGTAAATCACTGCTCTTCCCAAACCAAGAGACAGAACTATTTATATTTTTAAAGTGTGCAAATGCTTGATTTGACCAACCAACTGAGGGAAAGTAACTCAAAGTCGCCCTTGACATGAGTATGTGGTCAGTTGTGTCCACATCCTTGTCCCACGGACTGTAGCCCTCCCCTGTCCATGAGATTTCCCAGGCAAGAGCATTGGAGTGGCTTGCGTTCTCTACTACAGGGGATCTTCTGACCCAGGAATCAAACCCATGTCTCCTAAGGCTCTTGCATTGGGAGGCAGATTCTTTACCACTAAGCTACTTGGGATCAGAGCAGAAATTCTTTTTTTCCTCTCATCTGGGTGGGCATACTATTTGTGGAAAGCAGTTGCTACAAATTCAAAAAGAGTCATGGGTTTGGGCCACCTATGTGTCTTCTTTTTGACAATTCTGAGATTAAGCCCACATATTTTTATTGAGTACAAATACTGAGAATTATAAGCAGCTAGCCACATAGGCTTGTAGCACTGACTGATCCCTTGACATTGGTGTTATAATGATGAGAAATGTGGTTGGAGCAGTCCAGGAATTCGGTAATAAATTTGCACTGTCTGGTATTATATGTATTACAGACTTACATCAAGACATAGTATAGAAATGAACTTTCATTGCATTTAGATGGAGGGTACACTTTAAACTGTCCAGGTTCTCCATATTTCCACAGGTAAAGCCTCTGAAATTAGGAACAGTGAGTCAGAGTATCTCTGGTTGTCAGATGGACCTTGGGGAAGACAGGCCCTTTAGAAGTGGAGTTCAGGTTACATATAGACTGGTAGGATTTGATGCTATCTGCCTAGGTCCTCCTGTTTTGAACACTTAAGTGGCATTTCTTTCAAATCAAGCTAATTCAGTAAATTTGAGTGTTTCTTATGGGTCTGACCCCACTGGAGTGCTGAGAGGGTGTATGACAGGAAAGCCAAGCACTCAGTGTGGGACCAGCATGCTCCCTCGAGTATCCTCCCCACTTGGTACTACCAGTCAGTTCTTTCTGATGCTTTCTGTTCTCAGCACAAATCTCCATTTGCAGATGACAAGGCTGCTCACCCTTGCTTTGCTCTGGGGCACTTGGCTCTCACAATTGTGACATTATCCATCGAATAGTTTGTCGTTTGCTCATTGACTGTTATTACTTCCTATGCTACAATTTCCTAGGTTTCAACCCCCATTCTGAGCACCTAGGACAGAGAGACAATCAATAAATGTCAAGGAAGGGAAGGAATGAAGGAGAAGGTGGATGGAGCAAGAAAGGAATAAAGTTAGGGGGGCCACTAGGATTCGTTTCAGTGTCTAGGCAGCAAATGATTCTCTACTGTGGTACCTTACTGGGAAGAAAAAGACTTCCCTAAATCTTTCCTTCACAAATTTCATAAATTTCTGTCCACAGTATGACTCAGTATACTCCATATCTATTTATATTCTGCTTAAAGATGCCAAACTCCTCTTGCTAAGATAACAAATGCACTTCTTAGGAGAAATATCTTTATTATGCTTCTTACCACATCTTTTTATTTATTAAAATAATGTATGGTCACGTAAAACATTTGGGAAATACCTAAACATGAAAAGATGAAAGTTTAAATAACCCATAAACCTACCACCCAGAAAGTTATTTTTAATACATGACATGTTTTTTCCAGGGTTTTTTTCCCCCATGCCTGTGTCATATTCCTAGTTGAGATGGTACAGTGTATATGCAATTACTTATTTTTATATTTTCTACTTAAGGTATGACATAATTTCCCCATGTCAATAATTAATTAATCAGCCTTCTCTTATTTGATGTTAGTATTATTTCCATTTTTCTCACTATTATAAATAATGCCATAATGAACCTATTTTTCTATGGTAATATAAAATATGATAAAAATATTTCCAACAAATTTAGGCTCCTATTATTATGGGCATACATCAAGTAGAAGTAAAGATACATTCCTCAACTTTCAATTTTCCTGAGGAAGAAATGAAATGTCAATAAAAGAACTTAATAATCAAAACTGGAAAAGATTGGCCTAATGTTACACGTGTTTTCTGAAGTGTAAAACACTTGCATTTGATCTCTGCTAACGCTCCTAACTGTATAATTTGATTTAAAAAACAGTGAAATTCAATACTTAGTTATAAGCAGTCTTTGTGTCTGATTTAAAGATTCAACTTTATTTTCATTTTGATTGTTTTTTTTCTGTTTTAGTTGAGGTTTCTGGTGAGGAATAGTAGAGAAGCACAAACGGGAAATGTCACTTTTTTCCCGTAATATAGAAACAATCTCCTACAGTCGTCTCCCTGAAAGAATTTTTTCAGAGGTCCTCTAGTTCGTCTGTCTTCCTCCAGTAAGACATGACACTTAAACATCATATTCTCAAAAGGCAATTTTTTTTCTCTTGCAAATCACTGCCATATGATTCTGTAGCCTGAATGGGTAAGCCATTCAGGCTACAGATGAAGATTATTGAGTAAGTTAGGGGTTCATAAATGGTGTGAAAACATGTTTGAAATGCACAAACCTGAAAGCTCATGTCTCAAATGGAGATTGAAGTTAGAGCAAAAATCTTCCCAGCACTGCGTAACATTTTTGACCCAGCTGGTCAAATATAACAAGAATTTGCCTGTGGAGTTCATGGAGAATAAAATACGAATAGTTTATATTATATTAAGGTACCGTAGATATATTTCCCTGATCCCAGCTCTCATGTGCGACACAGCTGTGTCACAGAGACAGGTACAAATAAACCTAGGTTATGCGTGTGTATGACTTACTTGTTCTATTTATTTGAGTGATCTTTGGGGCCCCTAAACTCTTTGGAAGCTCCAGCATCCTGCTTTTACTTACGGCTAGTGTTTCCCTAGGCCATGAGGAGCTGGCTGTTGCTTGTCCTTGAAATTTGTCTAGTTTCTAAGAAAGAACAATTTTAGAGAATGCCACAGAATCAACATCTCCATGATTAATAGGGAAAACAGATTTGAAAAGCAGCCAAAGTTCACCTGGCTTTGTAAGTCTCTTAAATATTAATATTTCTTCATAAAATATCAGTTAAATTAAAAAAAAAAGTCCCATCCTTGTGCCCATCTCCATTTCATGTGTAATAGGAGAAACAAAAGGGAGTTTTGTGGGAAATGTTTTCTTTAATTAATAATGACATTTTTCTCCCCTCATGGTCATTCCTGAAAACTTGAACATTAATTATTTATACCCTTAACCACGAACTTTTTGCTTTTAGTGGCAATAATGAATTTTCATTCAACATCACGCATAAAGCATAGAGGCCACACACACAAAAAGAAACCAAATCATCACAGTCCTACTTAGTTTCCCAAATACCTCTGCCACCTAATTAGTTTTTCATTAATATGTGGGATCTTTTATAAAGATGAGAAACGTCTTTTCCTCTGTAGAGTTAGATGTTGATTGCCGAAGGTCATTTTCCCAGCGAATCCCACACATGAGTGGGAAACAATTTGTCTTTGTGTCAGAGGGAACCTCACGAACAACTTGGGATGAGGCTGAAGAATAGCCGCACGTGTTTGCCTGAAGCCTTACCTGGAGATACGGCTGGGCCTCTGTTACCCGGCTTCAGCTGTATAAATACATTGTGCCATCTGCGCATGGCAGGGGAATTGAGCCGGTAGAAGCGCAAGGCCTGTGTCAGTGTTTTCACAGAAGGACTGTTTATGAACAGATGTTCGGCAGTGTTTTTCAGAGAAAATGGACTCTGGAGAGAGAAAATGTCTATCAATTACTGAGGTATTCTGTTTAACAGCAATTTTTAACCTTGAGAACGAGACTGTGGAAGTTCTCACGAAAGTGTTTGCAATGGTGACCACTTTCTTTGTCCCAAGTCGGACTCACCCCAGAGTCCTAGACACGCTGCCCAGGCTGACGGTGAGGTCTCTGGGTCTGGTGTTCTCAAGGAAACAGGATAGACCAGATGGGAGGATGTTTTCCAGGTTGGAAACCCTTTCAGTGTATGCCCAGACTACTGCCATCTTCCATTTTTCTTTCCTGATAGAAAAAAATAAATAAATAAAGCAGATGGAATGACCACGGAGGTTTTCTTTTTCCCGTCTTCTCAACATCTTCCCTGCTTCTGTAAGAAGACGTTTAAATTGTTTGATATGTTAATTATGCCCTGGATAGTCAAGCTTTCAGAGATCTACAAAATAAATTTATTTTCTCTAGTGTGCTTCCTGGATTAACTCTAAGAACAATACCACGAGAGAAAGGTTCAAAATACTTCAGACGCAGTATGTCAGAGATGGATTATCTCCGACAGCAACACCAAAAGCATGGAGGCTCCTCTGTGACCTGTTGACAGACACCATGTTTTGCATAATATATATATTTTCATTTTCCCTTAGCTTTCTTATTATTTATTCAATAAATCCTTTTTTCTTGCTGACAGCAGTTGTATTTATAAAGCTAAATCCAACACAGCAAAATGTTCATCACTTTATAAACTAAATGCTAATGTTTTATTTATGTGCAATGAAGAGAGAAAAAAAGAACTGAATTGATGTTTACCTAACAAGCAGCACAAAAGTGCAGTACCATAATAGTGGAGTTCATAAGCATTCTGGCTTGTAATTTTGGGTGTCAACATTTGAATTGCAGAAAGAGTTTATGCAGACATAGCACGTACACAAGTGCAGTTTAGATCCACATCTATAAAAATAACATCTGTTTAAGCATACATTACATTTAAAAATAACTGTACAGTGATCAGCTGGTTAAGTACAGTTAACCAGATGTCGTTTTAAAGGGCCAGATGGAACTATGAAACTAAGATTGAAAAATTAAAAAATACTGTGAAAGGTCAAACCAATTAAGCAACCTGTTTTGTTGGCATGTGACAGTTAAAAAGTAGCTCCAACTACTTAAGGAGGGAGCGACATGAAGATGGACCAGTTAAAACAAAGTCCTGCTTCTCTGAAGACAAAGTAAAGTAATCCGAATGGAAAACTGCTCACTTACTGGAATCTGAAGAAACTTAGCTCAGCGTCAGAAAGAGTGACTTCTCCGTGATATGATTCAGAAGCATCTCAGCTATCTTTTAAGTATGTGTTTTCTAACAAAATTGAAGTTCTGTTTCAAAGTCACAGGATCCAATTAAACTGTCCAAAGCACAAGCTATAACCCGGGTAAGCATTTCCATGGTCGGCGAGATTCAGTAAACTTGTTGGAATATGCCTTAACTAATACATCTGAGCCTTAAGAGTGGACAACATGATACCTTTAGAGAAAAATCAAATCAATTTTTTTTTCTTATCCTGGATATCACACACAGGAAAAAATGAGGCAGATATTTATGGAATATCTGTAATGAGGCAGGTTCTGTTACAGACAGGCTCACATCTATCAGAGGTCACAAGTGGAGGCTCCTTGGGCTTATGAGGCCTGCAGATGTGTTTTGTTTGGCTTGCACAGTGCTTTAAATTTGACTTAATTGCCAACAGCTAAAAATTGGAAGGATTCAATATAAAAAGTCCTGATTTCCAGCTTCCCGGAAAATCTGGCAATACCGGGTCTCTATTTTTCCCATTGCAGAAATTGGCTGGAGCTGAATAAAACAGCTGACCCTTTTCAGAGGGACAGAAAGCCTTGGGATTATTATAGGCTCTGCCAGTCCCTTGGAATCTGAGACCCCCAGTTTCCTTGCATTTTCTTATACCCAGCCCTCTTGACTCATTTATTTTACCTGCTCAGTTCCTGTTTGAGTTTTCAAGTGTAGTGATCTTCTTCTTCAGTTCCTTCAAGCTACCTTATAAAGTGAATCTTGTTTTGTTACAACTATTTTACAGGAAACTGGGGACAAGATAATCCTGGTGACACCCTGAAGTCATACAGTTGGTATAACTGACTTCAGATTTCTCTCTTGATTCTAATGTTCTAATTAACATATCATCAGTCTTCATAATTTTTATCCTTGATTCTTCCTTTGGTAGAAAGCACCATTCATTTGAAATGAAATAAATTGGCCTGTTAGGATATGGTTGAACCTACACAACAGACAATTTAGACATGGTTGCTATCCGCAGATAGTGACTGGTTGTTTAGGAATGAAAATATCAAAAGTCATGTCAAAAGGCACAGGAATGTCAGTACAATTCCATCTTCTCCCCATTCCCTGTATTCAGTAGTTCTTTTGCCTTTGCCTACCTGGGGGATTGGAGATAAGAAGGAACGTGAGGATACATTTGAGATGAGTGGGGAAAAGCTATAGCCAAGAAGGGAGAATATGATGGCCCATATCATACTCTATGTTTTTAATTGGTAAATTGATCAGGGCACTCCTTTTTTTCCCCTTTTGGCAATATAAGCTTCCTCTTGAAAGGAATTTCCAATTGTACTTCCTCTTTCAGCATTGACCTTTCTTACATTTCTTCTACAGTAGATGAATAGCAAAAGAACTCATATCTGCTCAGCGTTCTTTATTTTCTATCTAATCATTTTCAAATCGCAAGCCTCATTATTTGTCTTTGGCTCTTGCTACTTCCATAAATTTTAAAAGAAAGCTTCCATATATATATATATATATATATATATATTTTTTTTTCCATTAAGGAAAAGAGGGGAATCATTGTAGAGGTATGCCACTGAACAAGAAGAATGTCAAATATGCCTTTGTATAAGGATTCAATTGGACATTTGAAAAGCAAGGTACCAGTCAGAGCACATTGGAGTCACTGCGATCTCATTTAAATACAGTTTCCATTTTCCTGAAGGTGTATTGTCTTACATGGAAGAGAGTGAGAATAAAGGACAGATTTTAAGGGAAAGACAAGTGATAAGGACTGAAAACTCCTCCACCCAGAAAATAAGATTTGGAAAAAAGTTTGATAGAGTAAATACTCCAGTGTCTTTTTTTTTTAACCTCTAGAAAACCTAAGTTAACAGGACACACTCAAGATATTGACAGTTTGGTAAGAACCAGTGTTATTGGATGTAGTTCAAATGCAACAGACATACCCCAGAAGACATTGTGTACCCAGCATTTTAAATATCATGAGTCAGTGATATTGCATGGTGGTGATGCGTGTCTTGGGGTCACTGCTGGGAAAAACTGACTCAGAAAGCATCTGGGAGCAGCAGTTTCTTACCAAGAAAGAAAGAAAAAGAGTGTGTTAGAGAAAAGAGAAGAAATACGAAAGGGCAGTTAGAAAGAGGAGCAGAAAATCTGCAACAAAACTTCTCCAATACCCAGGGCCTTCTCTTGTAAATCCATTCCCTCCCCCTCAGTTAAATGAACTGTTAAAAGAACCAAACCAAAGCTGCCGCTACTGAGCCAACAATAACTGGAGAAGTTTGAGCAGATGGCTCCACCTCTCCTCTGATGACAGCGCATGTATAACCTCCCCTCTGCTCACTCCTGCAGCAACAGAGGACAGACAAAAACGCAAGGCTGCCGCTCCAGAGAGGAGGCAGGAAGAGCCACAGGTCAGGCTTCAAAGCTCAGGCTGCATTCAGAAGCCTCTTACTGTGTCTGTTGCCCACTCAGTTTTCTGATTTTTGGGAATGCCTTAGAAGCAAACTATCTTTCTCATGTAAACTCATCATTTGCTGATACACTATCAACATGAATATATTAATGGTGGAGAATTCTTCTGTTTTAGGTGAAAACACACACACACACACATTCTTTTTTTTTTTTTGGCTGCACCACACAACATTCAAATCTTAGTTCCCCAACCAGGGATCAAACCTGTACCCATACAGTGAATGCATGGAGTCATAACCGCTAGCCTGCCAGGCAAGTCGCACATCATACATTCTTTAAGCTGTATAAAGTGAAATCTGGCAGAGGAGGAAACATCCACATGTCTTAAACGTCATGAACCATCTGTTGTTCCAGTTATTTGTGACGTCTTTCCTATGAAAGGATGCAAAGTGAATCATATATGAAGGGGAAGTACAGTCTTCTGATGGAATATGATTGGGGCACTAGCTAAAACTACCATTGCCTTCCTCACCTCATGCAATGTAAGTGACACACACCTGCTATACTGGGCTGGGAGAGATAGCCAGTAAGATGGTGATGCTGGATTTGGCACAGCCAAAGATTTTGATCAGGGTGACCCAAATAGTGGGTGAGTCCTTAATCTCACCTGGAATGTTGAGTACCGTTATGTTCCAGAGATTTAGCAAATGGTAACATCTGGCAATCAACTTAAATTATGTCTCCTATTAGAAAGATAAGGTTTTCAAACAGAAAAAAAATCAAAGGAGAAAGGTATGATATTGGGAACTTCCCTGGCAGTCCGGTGGTTATGACTTCATGCTTCTAGTGCAGGGAATGCAAGTTCCATTCTTGGTTGGGGAACTAAGGTCTCACATGCCCTGCAGCCAAAATAAAAGTAGGTGCTTGTATTAGAAAAAGAAGATATAGAGGGTGGTTGAGAGAAGGTTTTGAAAATAGGACATCTCAAAATGTAAGTAAATCAAGCCTGGTACAAAGTCAGCAACAACATGAGAAAGGAAATCAATGGCAACGTCCTCTTGCTTCATGTCAAGGCAGAGCTCAAAAGGACTGTTGGGGACTAGAGTTGAAGGGAGGTTGAAGGGGATGCCCTTTCTAAACTGAATGACCTTAATAGCTCCAGCCAGTGTGTCTGATATCACAAGACCCTCTGCTTTCTCATAAGTTGGAAACTAGGCTATTTTATGGAATCTCCTGAATTTTAACTGTTGCAAACTAATTCTCTATCATTTTTAAATTAAGTGCTGGGCAGACAACAGGTACATCTGCATGTTAAATGCATCTTGGAGGCTTCAAGTTTGGAACTTCTGATTACATTTAGGATATTTACCTCTAGATGTATGTATAAAAATATAAGAAAACACAGCCCTGAATTTGCCAATAGAAGGGCAGAGGGTCAAGCCTCAGCTTTGGATGCTAGGGGCTACATGTTCTTTGACAAGACGGGAGCTTCTGCCTCCCCATCTGTGAAAGGAGAAGTGACCGCTGTGTTACACTGTCAGGGAGACTTAAATGTTCCCCACCCCAAGCTCGGCGACGTCAGGTATTCTTTAATTTTTAAGGTCTTATATTCTACAATTAAAATAAGACATTGAAAAGTAAATAACCCTAGGAAGGATAATAAAGCAACTTAAATACTCCCTGAGTTGCAAATAGCTAACAAAAATCTTAAAAGTGGTTTCAGTAAGAAGAAGAGATGGAATCATAGCTGAAGGTGAAAGACTGTGACACCATGGGATACAAAAAGGGGCCTTCAAATCAAACCAAACTTAGCTTCACAAGGGACCTTAAAGCTCTGTCCTCTTAAGTGATATACAGAATACGATTTCCCTGTGAATCCATGTTCTAGGAAAACAAACATTTGCAAGCTAAGTGAATGTTGTGATTGTGGGACTTTTGGAACCTTTGATTTTGCTTATGAAGTGAAGCGTTGGTTGGTGAATTGTGTCTGACTCTTTGGGACCCCATGGACTATAGCCCACCAGGCTACTAATATTCCAGGCAATATTAGAGTGGGCTGCCATTCCCTTCTCCAGGGAATCCTCCCAATCCAGGGATTTAACCTGGTTTCCCCCACGTTGCAGGCAGATTCTTTACCATCTGAGCCACCAGGGAAACCCTAATGTGCACCATAAATAAGGAGCATTCTGTGTGCAGTATTTTCAAACCTTTGACCACAAAACATTTTTTCTTTTTTTTTAGGTGACTAGCAGCTCATAGTACTTCCCTGGTAGCTCAGACGGTAAAGCGTCTGCCTGCAATGCGGGAGACCTTGGTTGAATTCCTTGGTTGGGAAGATCCCCTGGAGAAGGAAATGGCAACCCACTCCAGTACTCTTGCCTGGAAAATTCCGCGGACTGAGGAGCCTGGTAGGCCTCAGTCCGTGGGGTCACAGAGTCGGACCCAACTGAGTGACTTCACTCACTCACTCAACAGTTCATAGTACACATCTCCAGAGACATTGCTCTATAGTGAGGAGCTTGTAGTGAACTTTATTCATATTTAGCCTCATTTTGAGGCTATTTTCTTTCTCTTTGGATTTCTGCCGTTTTGGGGTTTTTTTTTTTTTTTGTATGTTGGACAAAAGAAGGCATGTGTTAAATATTTTGGTTTTGTTCTTTCCAAGTATCAATATCAGTATAAACTTCCCAAGTTCAAAATCTTCATAGTCAGTCATGTCTCTTAAGTTGAAGTAAGAAGTGCCTTTGTTTTTATGGTTTTCTAATCTGTTTTACCAAGTGTTCACTTACTGGATTAAAGATATTAATAATATTTGTCAAAATAATAATTTATACTTAAGCCTTGAGCTGGGGCTTTAAACACCTTGCTTTTACCAGGCTTCCCACAAATTAAGACAGGATTTATGAATTTAGACTTAATATAAATTTGAATTACTTCAAAAAAAATACATCCCTATTTTTTTCACTGTTGGTTTTAATACAGAGCCAGTTCCTGGTCACAAGATAGTACAATAAATATTTTAAAATTTGGACATCTCACACTGAAGCTAATGTGGTCTTCAGATCTGATTTTAAACTTGTCACCGACGAACATCTTTGCTAGTAAAATTACGTACTATGATCATAATTTTGTTTGGCATTCCTAAAGCTACATCTGTCTTAATTCTTTTTCCCCTTTAATTTTACTGATCTTCAATTATTAAAAACAAAGTAAAACAATTTTGAGAAATATGGTCAGATTTTTTTGTCTCTTATCTTGCAGCTTTTAATACAGTTTTCGGGTCCAGTGTCTCAGTTGTTTTTACTCTAATTGTTTTATTTTATTTTCTATGTATGCATATAATTAGATTATTCATTAATCCACAAGTTCATACTTTTCTTTTCCCTTATTTATTTTGCAAATGTGAGTGAGGCGTTCCAGTTTTTTAAAATCGACTCTGTGAGGGATGTGTTTGAAAGGAATTTTATTAAAGTAGCTTGTTTAGCTTTCTATTTGTTTGATTTACCAAACTCCCCTCTCCGGTAAAAAAAAGAAGCTGAACTTATGTGGGCTTTTTATGAGGTCTAGTGTCAGTGTAATCCTTTCCTTTCAATCATAATTTTTCTGGAGACATGAAAGATTTCAGCAGAACACGCTGAACAGAGAGCTCCCTGTGAAACACGGGTAGCTTTTTCAAAACCTAAAACAGTAAGAGTACCCTGAGAATAGAACAAAAGAAATTAAAACGCCAGATATGCCACAGTTGTCTCGTGCAGCAGTTAGAAATTTAATTATTTTATCTCGTAGAATAATGTGCCCTTCAGAAATCATTTTGGACTAGATGTTTCAAACCAATGATCTGTAGTTAATTATCTTTAATAACTGTTGCACATTATGGTTAGATCTATGTTTTTGCTAAACCAATTAATAATATCTTCATTAGTGTAAAGACAAGGTAGCAGGATCCGTTCATTTTTCACATTGAAAGAGTAGATATTTTAACACTGTAATTTACTTTAGCCATACATTCCCGATGATATGACTAATTAATGAAACTTCAAAGACATAACTTCCCAAAAAGCTACTTATTTTAAAGTCATTGTTGAACACTGAATAACATTAGGTTGCGGGCATTGCTGACACCCTAACTAGCCATGGCCTAGAATTGACTGAAGTGTTAGGTGGTCAGTTGTGTCCAACTCTTTGTGACCTCATGGACTATAGCCCACCAGGCCCTTCTGTCCATAGGATTCTCCAGGCAAGAATCCTGGAGTGGTTACTATTTCCTTCTTCAGAGGGTTTTCTGACCTAAGGATCAAACCGGTTCTCCTGCATTGCAGGCAGATTCTTTACTGTCTGAACTACCAGGGTAGCCCTTAAAATTGACTACACCCATTTAAACTACTAAACCGTTTACTGTTAATATTCATTGTCTTTTTCGTTTTTTCTTTAAAAAAAAATAAATAAAACACAACAAAACTCTCTTTTAAAGACCTGAGACTGAAATATTTTCTTCCTAGTTAAGAATGCTATTGGGCACTATGGGCTTTCTGCTGATGGTAGGCAGAGGGGGCTGCTGGCAGTGCCGCTGCTGAAACCCCTCTCAGGTGACCTTTCCCTCCCCTTTGAAGTCCTGTTTATATTCACAGAAGGGGCCACCACTGCAGGGAAGTGTTCTCCAGCCCTCGTTCACTATGGTCAGCCCTTTGAACTGACCTTGCAGGTGTGAAGTCTGTTCAGAGACACAGTCCATTTAGATCAGTTATTGAGATGGTTGGGGCCAAATTCTGGCTTTCTCTATCTTGTTTGGCTACCTGCAGTCAGATTTTGGGGATTGGTGGCAGTTACTGCAGGTAATTTGTTTGGGTTGCCTTGGGGCATTTCAGTCCCATAGCTATTTCAAAATAAAAAACTTGATTTTGAAATACTATTCAGTACTTATGTTAGTACACTTAAAAGGGCCTGGTAGGAAGGCATTTAGGGGGAGAATCTAAGACAGCCAAACCTTAATTTATTTATACCCCACATTGTTTTTTAAAAAAACTCTTTAGATAAATACGTTCATGAGAAATAAAGAGAAAAACTGGGCAAAAGAATGAAAGAAAAAAATGAACGTGTGAGTGAATTCTAGGTTTTTTAGGCTGTTGGATGCACATTCAGTGACATCTACAAAGAACAGAGATGGGCCTGAATCTAGTCTCGTCATTCCTAGTGGCCACAGCAAAAAGAGAATTGCATCCTGGAAATCTAACTCACTGGAAAACTGGAAAGTTGTGCTTTTTTCTGTATAATCAGGCCCAGTGTATTTGATTCCTGTTGATGACTTGAAAAATAGAATGGTTGAATTAAAAAGAACATTTCTGTCCTTCTGAGTTATATATTCTTCTTCTGTCTCTTGCTGGGGACATAAATGTTCTCTCATAATTACATATAATGTGAGACATAGAATTTTTTAAAGGTGAAAGTAGAAAATTAGTCATTCAAAATTTTGCATGTCATATGACTAAAATCTTAAGGGACTGTAATATGGGATGGGGGGGCGTGATTAAAAGAAGATAATTTAGTGGAACTAATTCAAACGCTGGAAGATAGTTGGCTTTGATTCTGACTTTCTCCAAAAGAGCTTTGTTCTTAAAACTGGGGCAATAACCAGAGTACTTAGGCACTAGAAAAAAAAAAGTACATAAAGCACAAAACTGCTCAATTCCATAAAAAACTTGCTTGAAATCAGTTGTCAGGATGAATCTGCTGATTGTTGATCATGTGATGGAAGGCATTAAGGCAGGGATTTTTGCCATCTTGAAGCAAGTAAGAAGAAAGAAATAGAGTTTCACAGCAAGAATGAAAGTTTTATGGCTGTCATCTCTACACGTCTTGAAAACCATTCCCTATACAGCAACTTGACGGACCATGTAAAATCCAGACCTATTCATGTCACACACACACACAGCCCCCAATTAAGATTTAACAGTAGCTTCTCACTGCCTGTAAGATAAAGTTCCCACACTTGGCCTTAATTTCAAGATCCTCCAGGCTTTGTCACCCTGTAAGGTCACTGCTGGTCTGAGCACGCTTGCAGGTGTTTTGCTCTGGTCTTTTAATCCTGCCTTTAATCCTGCTCTCTCTCAACTCAAACTTGACCCAAATAACTGTTACTCATCTATCTTTTTTTTTTAATTGAGGTATGCAATATTGATTTATAATACTTAGTAGTATGTATCTGTTAATGCCATAGCCCCAATTTGTCCCTCCCCATCCTTCTCTCTCATTTTGATAACTGTAGGTTTATTTCCATATCTGTGAATTTGTTTCTGTTTAGCATGAGCTTTCATTTGTATTGTTTTTTTAGATTCCACATATAAGTGACATCATTCAGTGTTTGTCTTTATCTGACCTATGTCACTAAAGCATGATAAGTCTCTAGGCCCATTCATATTGCTACAAATGGCAGAATTTCATTTTTCATGGGTGAGGAATGTTCCAATGTGTCTGTGTCTATATGTAATCTCACATCTTCTTAATCCAGTTTTCTGCATCTGATCTCAACTTAAAAGCCACTTCCTCAAGGACATCTTCTCCGACCACTTGCCCCATAGACGAGTTACATACAATTTTCATGTGTTCTCACAGTGCTATTTACTAATTAGTTTCTCCTTTCTTTTTAAAAATACTCCTCTAACTTGTAATTATTCCTTGACCCTCTCCTGACTTAAATTCTGTGACGATACCTATTGTGTTGTTTTCCTCATCTGCAGAGCCCTAAAACAATACCTGGCAAATAATTCATTTCAGTTGCTTAGTTGTGTCCGACTCTTGGTGACCCCATGAACCATACCACGCCAGGCCTCTCTGTCCATCAGCAACTCCCAGAATCCACCCAAACCCATGTCCATTGTGTCCGTGATGCCATCCAACCATCTCATCCTCTGTCG
Organism: Aepyceros melampus; assembly: GCA_006408695.1. NCBI lineage: Eukaryota > Metazoa > Chordata > Mammalia > Artiodactyla > Bovidae > Aepyceros > Aepyceros melampus. Next base: position 297,075 of record SJXQ01001877.1, on the reverse strand, counting down.
TCCCCTTCTCCTCCTGCCCCCAATCCCTCCCAGCATCAGAGTCTTTTCCAATGAGTCAACTCTTCGCATGAGGTGGCCAAAGTATTGGAGTTTCAGCTTCAGCGTCAGTCCTTCCAATGAACACCCAGGACTGACTCCTTTGGGACGGACTGGTTGGATCTCCTTGCAGTCCAAGGGACTCTCAAGAGTCTTCTCCAACACCACAGTTCAAAAGCATCAACTCTTCATCATTCAGCTTTCTTTATAGTCCAACTCTCAAATCCATACACGACTATTGGAAAAACCATGGCCTTGACTAGACAGACCTTTGCTGACAAAGGAATGTCTTTGCTTTTGAATATGCTATCTAGGTTGGTCATAACTTTCCTTCCAAGGAGTAAATGTCTTTTAATTTCATGGCTTCAGTCACCATCTGCAGTGATTTTGGAGTCCAGAAAAATAAAGTCAGCCACTGTTTTCCCATCTATTTGCCTTGAAGTGATGGGACTGGATGCCATGATCTTAGTTTTCTGATGTTGAACTTTAAGCCAACTTTTTCACTCTCCTCTTTCACTTTCATCAAGAGGCTCTTTAGTTCTTCTTCACTTAAATAGTAGGACTCAGTAAACATTCAGCAAATGAATGGATGTCCTGCCCAAAGTGTCAAAAAGTAGGGATTCCATCTAGTAAGATACATTGAATTGAGGTACATCATGAAGTTACAGTTCAGTTGACTTAATTTATGGGCTTTGGATAAGATAGTGAACATATTACTGTCTTAGGAATAAAAATAAACTATGGCCTGACTTTTAGTACATTACTATAATCCCAACTAATCAAGGTACATCATCCATCTGAACGTTCCACACCAGTTCTCCACAAGCTAAAAACTGAAAATGGAAACATTCCCTACATTACTAAATGAGAAATCATGATTTTCCTTGGTATTCTGGTTGTTCAGGAATCATTTCAGAAACAAAAGGATATCCTCAATTCAGAACGTTTTGGGCTTCCCCCTTCTCTATTCTGCAACTGCTTTGTAAAAAATTACAGTAAAAAAGTCGCTCTACATTTGCAAATAGCTTTTAAAAACCAGAGTTCTCTCCTGGGAATATGATTCTAATAGGATAGAGACAAGGCTAAGTTGCTGAATGCTGCTGGTCATTATTCTTTTGTTCAACTCAAAGAAAACATGCACAAATCTCATAACTAGACTCCCGGGCATGTGTTTTTGCTTACTGCCTAATGTGGTTCTAATAATGCAAACATTCCAGCTAAGTAATGATGACACATCTACAGCTACAGATATTAGAAGCTTACGCAAGGGAAACATTTTGGGAAACACAAAATAAAAATATAATAAATGTCTTATTTCAATTTTCTTGTTGCCATCAGCTTTAAACTCTTTCTGGTCTCTATTAACATGAAAAAAAAAAGTGGACTCTAAAGAAATGCGAACTAAAGAGGAATTCTAGGAGTACATGCTTTAAGAATCTTAAAATGTACTTGATTCAGCCTTAATTCCTTCTTTTGTGGATACAGATTGATTAATTGGAGAGTAAATTTTAGGAGAAATTCTTTTTAGCTGTATCATTCATTGCTGTGTCTCAAACATGTGTCAATGATACATTTCTTGTGTAAAAAATAGGAAAATGTACTTATTCTGCTGCTTCTTGGTCTTAATTTGATCATTTTAAGGAGTCTTGGATGTTAGCCCTTCTAGGAATCAATTCCAACTGAGACACCATCATATAGGAAGGAAGTATTAGATATTGATTGGTTACATGTTTCCCTTTGGCTAACAGCAGTGGCCACAGGACTGGAAAAGGTCAGTTTTCATTCCAATCCCAAAGAAAGGCAATGCCAAAGAATGCTCAAACTACCACACAATTGCACTCATCTCACATGCTAGTAAAGTAATGCTCAAAATTCTCCAAGCCAGGCTTCAGCAATACGTGAATCATGAAGTTCCAGATGTTCAAGCTCGTTTTAGAAAAGGCAGAGGAACCAGAGATCAAATTGCCAACATCAACTGGATCATGGAAAAAGCAAGAGAGTTCCAGAAAAACATCTATTTCTGCTTTCTTGACTATGCCAAAACCTTTGACTGTGTGGATCACAATCAACTGTAGAAAATTCTGAAGGAGATGGGAATACCAGACCACTTGACTTGCCTCTTGAGAAACCTGTATGCAGGTCGGAAGCAACAGTTAGAACTGGACATGGAACAACAGACTGGTTCCAAACAGGAAAAGGAGTATGTCAAGGCTGTATATTGTCACCCTGCTTATTTAACTTATATACAGAGTACATCATGAGAAATGCTGGGCTGGAGGAAGCACAAGCTGGAATCAAGATTTCTGGGAGAAATATCAACCTCAGATATGCAGATGACACCACTCTAATGGCAGAAAGTGAAGAGGAACTAAAGAGCCTCTTGATGAGAGTGAAAGAGGAGAGTGAAAAACTTGGCTTAAAGCACATTCAGAAAACGAAGATCATGGCATCCGGTCCCATCACTTCATGGCAAATAGATAGGGAAACAGTGCCAGACTTTCTTTTTTTGGACTCCAAAATCACTGCAGATGGTGATTGCAGCCATGAAATTAAAAGACGCATACTCCTTGGAAGGAAAGTTATGACCAACCTAGATAGCATATTCAAAAGCAGTGATATTACTTTGCCAACAAAGGTCCATCTAGTCAAGGCTATGGTTTTTCCTGTGGTCATGTATGGCTGTGAGAGTTGGACTGTGAAGAAAGCTGAATGCTGAACAATTGATGCTTTTGAACTGTGGTGTTGGAGAAGACTCTTAAGAGTCCCTTGGACTGCAAGGAGATCCAACCAGTCCATCCAAAAGGGAATCAGTCCTGGGTGTTCCTTGGCAGGACTGACATTGAAGCTGAAACTCCAATATTTTGGCTGAAACTCCAATACTTTGGCCACCACACGTGAAGAGTTGACTCATTGGAAAAGACTCTGCTGCTGGGAGGGATTGGGGGCAGGAGGAGAAGGGGACGACAGAGGATGAGATGGCTGGATGGCATCACAGACTCGATGGACGTGAGTCTGAGTGAACTCTGGGAATTGGTGATGGACAAGCCGGCCTGGCATGCCGCAACTCATGGGGTTGCAAAGAGTCGGACACAACAGAGCAACTGAACTGAACAGCTACTATATTTTACCTCTCTAATTCTTGGTCATGTGGTTTGAATGGGATTCTCCTATTCTTGGAGGATGCTTAGACCAATCAGCGTATCTTACTGCTAGACAGAGTGTTTTGGTAAGAGGCTGAGTACATTAAGTACATGATTCTATTAGGCCCAAGGGGACCTAACTTTACCACTTGCAGATATGGTTGCTGCCAAGAGTGGTGCCTTGCCTAAAGATGATGTCACCACGTGGAAGAGAGAAGAGCTGAGAAAATAGCAGAACATGGCATGATGACATCTAGATCAAACCTCACCTGAAGCTATCTCACTTTTGAATTTCCAGGTATTTGAATCAAGAAATTCCTTCTTTAATATCATCAAAATTTCATTTATTATCCTTTGAGCCAGAGATTCTTAAATGATACAGGAAGAGTAAATTATTTACAGAGTACAGTCCTTAAACTGTAAAGTTTAGGACTTGTGAGAACTGTCTGCCGTCTTTTCCCGGTCCTTACTTTCTGATCCTATAGAAATACCCATCTGTATCTTTGTGCATGGAAGTCCCTCTGCCCAGCAGGCTGCTTCTTATCCTTGGAGATCCAAGCTAAATATCATTCCTGATGTGACATTTCTTCAACTTTCTCTTGCAGCTTGGCCCTTGGATTCCCAGATAAATTTGTCAGTATCACCAGGATGGTATTTTTCACATGATCACTGAATTGTTTACACATTTCCTTCTCCCCCTCACCTGTTGTAATGATTGTCACTATGTGTGAGACACCTACTTTTGGCCAGGGACATGTAATATCTTCTGCAAAGCTTCTGAATAGACCTGTTTGTGCAGCAGAGAAAACAAAGAAGGATGGCAAACGGCTTCTAAGTTTCTCAGAAACAGGAGATAGCAGAGTCACTTGAACTTCACATGATTCCAGAGTTTTTTCCCCTGTGTAATGAAGGACTGGGTCATGCTCATTCTCTATTTCTCAAATTTGCTCAGTGTCTAAACTGTAAACTCCAAAAATGCAGCTACCAGTTTAGATCTGGCAATATTGTAGCCCTGTTCCTAGCACTGTACCAGCATAAAGTATTAATAAATATTAGGTGAATTAACCACTAAATAACAAACTTATTTAACGCTTTTTCGGTTCTTGCTTAAACAGTGTTGGATGGTCTCTGGTCATGAGCCAAAGCAAACGCGGAAGCGTTGCCAATCCATCCTGAAAAAGATAGGTGATTTTGATTCCCCGAAGGTAGGAGAAGAAGAGAGGTACATAAAGTCACTGGTACTGGTAGAAAAACCACGGAAAGGCTGTGTGACTGTGGCTAGTTTGCTTAACCTCTCTGAGTCTTCCACTTCTGATCTGTATAAAAGAAAATAGCCTATTTATAGGTTGTAATAAAGCTGTAATGAGAATGCAACCAAAGTATACAGCATATAGTAAACACTCAGTGACACTGCCAGCCTAAGTAATTAATTTCCTACTGATGACAGGCAAAAGCATGTTTGTAAGACAATCTGGACTTCCCTTTAGTTTAGACAGTAAAAAATCCACCTATAATGCAGGACACATGGGTTCGATCCCTGGATTGGGAAGATACCTTGGCGAAGGGAACTGAAACCTTTTTTGACAATAAGGATCAGTATATTTATCAATGATCTGAAAGGTTTCTCTCCAGCCACAAAAAACGGGACAGAAATTTTGAAAATCATATTTGCTTAAGTTTTGCCACTCTCAGTACCAAGAAAAAAAAATCAGAACTATTACTACACCCAAATCTGTAGCTTAAGAAGTGTTGAATGTTGTTTGGTGTAGGGGATAAAGGTTTATATTTGTCTTATTTAAGTAATTTTCATGTACCCACCTCTTATTACAAATCAGGATAGTTTAATAATGAAAATGAATAAATTTTGGATTATTTAGCAAAGTTTAAATTACCCTGTTGTTTGATTTTCAGATTGTTTCACTGAAAAAATTCTCCAGTGGAAAAGATACAATGACTTAATAGTGGCTACAAAATCATTGCAAATCGTGTTCTGAAGTTAAAGCATTTATCATATAACTTTATATACTTAAAATGTTTTAATTAAAAATCTATTAATTTGTTCTTTCAATTGAAATTAGATACACTACTCAAAAGTGCTAAGATACCTTTTACTTAATGGATTAGTTAGACATTTCAAATATTTATCCAACCGATGAACATGGAGAAATTCAAAATTGCAGTATTTTCTTTGATGTTTTGTCAACAAGCATTTATGTGGTGCTATAATGCTAAAAGTTCCAGGATGCTTTTTCTGTGATACTGATAGCTAAATTTAAATTAATCGTTCACCTGGACATTTGTTTGTAACTCATAATGTATGCAATGAAAAATTTTCATGTCAAAATTTAAGAAGATGGTTTACACAAGCATATTCTTTGCAGGAAGTCGAGTTGAACTTTTTCAATCCAGCTAAAATCAGAAAGCACTATAAATCTCCCTAGAAAACAAGTTTATAAATTCAAGTTTTGTTTAAATAAACATTCTAAGCTAAATTGCTGGACTGAACCCTAGAATATGTCCACTTTTTCTTATCACTGCTTTTCTGGTGCTGCATTTAATTCTGTGGTGACTAACGGATTTTGTAAATTTTCTTGAAATATAGTGGCAAAATTGCTTCCAGCATCAATGGCACTCTTGTGATTAAAAAAATAAAAGTAGGATGGTGTTATTCTGATTAAATTCTCTTAACCAGTATTTAATTTCATCTCATTTTCTCCCCATCTCCTATTTATGAATGCCAAAAATTTCTTGAAATACAGTGACACAATCACCTGAAAACGTTATGAATCTCCTAGGGCTTAAAAAAAAAAGAAAATAATTTTGGACTAGACTCAGTATTTAATTCTGTCCCACTTCTATCCTGTACTTATTTTTGTCTGGTTCTATTACTGACCAAGATTTGTACATTAACCACTGGCTTAAATACTCAGTTCTTTTAAACTGCCCACAAGGCGGCAGTAAAACATCTTGCTTCCCCCCAATATCCTGAATCCCTAAGTATTCATTTCCTAAATATTTAGATATTATACTTGCCTGAATAACGCTAAAATTTACTCTGCCTCTGAGTTTTCACTTTGCCATTCAAACAGATGTACGAGTAAATATGAGTTGGTCATAATGAGACAAGTAATTTTCTTTCTGATAGGTGAGTAGAAATCCTTAGTTTTGATAGCATAAACTGCCTATTTATATTGCCAAGAAATACTCTTTCCTGGTTTTTCTGTGAGACAAGGAGTCCCTCTAAATTTTCTGGTAAGAGAATTTGCTATTTGAGCAATGTTAAGTTTGATAATTTTTTTCCTCTCTTAGCATATTCTGTGACAATGGCATTCACATGTGATTTTTCTGTTTTTAAATAAAAGGTAACACTGGATGTTCCTATGAGTTTAGTAGGTGCCCCAGCAAACCATTGCAGTACAGAAAATGCTCTTTCACAAGTGAGAAGAAAACATCTAATGACAAAGGACAGCTCAGTCAGAACTACTTTAGGAGGTTTTCCACCCACTACAAGTACCATCAACTTTCTTGCTAAGTGCTACGGCGTACCTGTTAGGCACCTGTGCAGGCAACTGTCTTCCATGACCTCATGTGTCAAGCCAGTGAAGGGTACCTTGGAGCTCATGCTTTACACAAGAGAAGGGGCTGGAAGACTATAGGACTAGGTGACCTTGCACTGTTCACTGACTTAGTGCTGCCAGAACAGTGGTTGCCCCAAGGACAAGGGGCTGCCAAAAGCGCCTCTGGAATAATGTGTCATCCTAGAAAATGCCTGCCATTCCAGAGAAACAGGCAGGTATGCATGCATTAGAGAAACAGAGGAGAAGAAAAGACAGGAGATGTTTGACAAAAGAAATTCTCAAAGTACTTCAGTGTAGGAGATCAAAGCTGCAGTCTTCGTGTTCTCCACACGCCTGTGAAAGCTGCAGGGAATTTGGCCAGGGGAAGATTGTGAGATCGAGTCCAGCATTCTCCCAACACAGGCATAGCACTTTAGCGCGTGTGTCTGTGTGGGCATCTGCATCTCCATGTGTGTCTGTCTGTGTGTCTGCAATATCAAATCATGTAAGATGTGTATTTGTACTGCAAAATGCAAGGAAGTCAGTAATACAGCAAAATACTCAGACACACACATACACACTGTTTCCATTCTGTCTGTTGTTTCATTTAACATACATACCACCTAGTGCCTTTAGAACTGAACATTGTTTGGCCAGTAATAAAAGACAGGAGGTTCATAGCCATTTGTGCCTTCAGAAGGATCTCTTTTTATTTAAACTGCTCTAAATTAAAACATACATCACCCACATAGCATTCAATTTTTGAAAATGCATATACTTTTCTAACTCGCTACTCTAGGAAAATGCACTGAATGATTTAATTTCATATTAACGTGCAAATGTAGTACTGGATTCGTGTCGGGACACAAGTGTTTTGTGACTGAGAGCAAAGCTTTCTGAAAGGTTTTCACCACCGGATTGAAAACTACCAAATCTCAGCATTTGAGAGTAATGACACGATTCTCATCCTTGAAGAAAAGCACATTGATTGTAGACATATTGAAACTCAGAAGTTTTAGAAGTGTGTTTGGGTGAAGGTTAAGTCGTCCTTGACAGTATTAAAAGAAAGGTTTGAATTGTTGAATAACCACCTTTCACCCATCCCTAATTGTAATTTAAATGACAATATGCTCTCAATCAATAGCTCTTTGTCACACTTTGAAGATCAAGGGATGAGATTTCACCCCATGAGTTTACCAGGCAAAAGCTCCTTGTTCATAACACGAAAATGTTGCATGAGAATCTCTCTTCTCCAGCAATTCATCCTGGTTAAAGGCATTTAAATTGTATTTTTATAAGTGTTGATTTTAGAAAATGCCGAAAGTCTTTATTTTTGTAATTTACTCCCAGAGATATCATGATTAAAACGTCAGCCCTTTAAAAAAGCCAAGTTACCCATATACTAATCTCACTAGTTTATTTCATCCTAATAGCTTATCTTGTGAGCATTTACTGTGTTCTAGGCATTCTGCTAAGCATCTTTACATTAAATCTCTTTACTCCTCAGAGTCATCTTCTGATGTAGAACCTAATATTTCTTGCCATTTAGCAGATGAAACTCAAGAGATTGAGTCACTTGACCTCTTATCATACAGCTAAAGAAAGGAAGAGCTTTGACAAAATAAATTTTAACTATACCACTGAGCATGTAACAAGCCTCTTCAGCTTCTCATAAGATGAAAATTCACTGTGACTAAACAAGACTGCTTCTTTTCCCCCAAATCTCTCTCTATATGGACGTTTATATATATATCACAAGCACTTTGCTTATACACTATTATAATGTAAAACTGTGTTTAGCACTTACAGGGTATGCTTTATACATAGAAGTAGGCACTTTTCATTTTTTCTTCTGCTTTCCAAGTAGAATGCATTCTTTGTATTCTGGCATATGCATTACATTTTGTTATTATGTTCATGAGATTATACTGAATTTCCACTTGAGCTTGTTGCATCTCTTTAAGTTTAGATAACATGGAGCTTGTTGATTGACTGATAAAATTCATAGTTAGCTCTGAACAGACAGAACCTAAGACCATCAGTTAATTTTAAGGATTCCAACATCTTTGCCATAGGACCAGACAGTGGTTGACAGAATATTAGGCGATTTCCAATTTGGGTTGTTTTTCTCCTAGTTGCAAAGCTAATGATAATGAAAAAGACTGTTATGTATTGAGTGTTTATGGTTTTTAGGCTAGAGGTGGAAAGAGACAGATAGAGGGCCAAATCATATTCTAAAACAGGTTTTTCGGTAACTGAGGCAGTTGATCTGGTAGTTTTTCTAAAATATGAGTTGTTGGGAAATTTCATATGGAAATGCATGCTTTTTTATTTCCCCTGGGGAAAAAAAATCCCTTGAAAAGTTAGAAAATCTAGAAATAGTTAGATTTCTGCCTAATAAAAATTGAATGAAGTGTATTATGAATGCCCAATCACAACCATCCTCACAAGCCCACCACAACAGCTTCTGCTTTTGAGCTGATTGGAATACACGTATTTTGGGAATCCATGCACAAAAAGAAAGAACACTTTGCACCTACTTCCAGTGTCCTTGCATTATTATCTATGTGATACGTATCTTATACCCATTTTACAGGTAAGAACTCAAGGAGCGTAAATAGCATGCAGTGGGGTTGGGGATTCTGTCTCATACCTGTCTTCAGAGCTTGTGGGGTTTTTTTGAAGTATAGCTTATTTACAGTATTTCAGGTGTGCCGCAAAGTGATTCAGTTATACACACACAGGTATTCTTTTTCAGATTATTTTTCAATGTAAGTTATTATAAGATGTTGAATATAGTTCCCTGTGCTATATAGTCAGTCCTGGTTGTTTATCTGTTTTCTGTATAGTGCTGTGTATCTGTTAACCCCAGATTCCTAATCTGGCCTGCCCTCTGCTCTTTTCCCTTTGGGAACCAGAAGCTTGGTTTCTGTGTTTTGAGTCTATCTCTGTTCTGTAAATAAGTTCATTTGTATCATTTTTTTCTAGATTCCACATATAAGGAATATCATATAGTATTTGTCTTTCTCTGACTTTCTTCACTTAGTATGAGCATCTCCCACATTGATCCATGTTGCTATCAGTGGCATTCTTTCATTCTTTTTTTACAGTCAGAGCTTGTGTTTTAACTCCTATGTTTAACTAAGGCATTCACTCCAGCACACAGACTCCTCCCTTTATAATTAGCAAAGTGTCTTTTTAGGAAAGCCACCCGGGGCTGGGGATGTGTTGAGGGATTAGAGATCACTGGCATGTCTCATTGACTCTTACAGGAAGATCCCAGGGTTGTTCACCCAATGGGGATGTGGCTGAGAAAACTTATGTTTGCAGTAAGAACATCTCACTTAGATGACTTCAACTTTATGAAATTGACAACAACAACCCCCCAAAAAGGAGTGAGGGAATTCATTTCAATAGTGCCAGTCTCCCCACCTGCCACTCCATACTGGCATGAGTGAGGTAGAAGCTTGCAATATGCTGTTCCCTCATCCAGACTTGGCTGACTTGCTTTGTGAGTCTGTTGTTTAAAGCTAAGTATTTAGCTATCATCATCATTAATATTATCTATGTAATAATATTAATAATAGTCATTAGTATTAGTAATATAGTGAGAAATATGAGGAAATATGACTATATTAGTGATATAGTAATAAAACCTTTGCGACTTGAATGCCATCACAGAACTAGCAGTGTGAGATACTTTGCAGTTCCAAGATGACTACTTTGCTTGACTTTCCATGACATTTTTACCTATACACACCGACTCAATGGACGTGAGTCTGAGTAAACTCTGGGAGTTGGTGATGGACAGGAAAGCCTGGCGTGTTGCAGTCCATGGAGCTACAAAGAGTTGGACATGACTGAGCAACTGAACTGAACTGATAGGCTAGATCACATTTACAAAACGCATTGTCTCTAGTAAGCTGATGTCTTGGGATGCTCTACTGAGAGCATTCACATGTCGCCTCTATTAATTCAGGGCACATAATGAACAACAAGCAAGTTCTAATCAAGTAGGATTTCACAAAGTGAGCGAAAGAGAGAAATATGACTAGAGCCACAGAGTGCCTGGACACCGATTGGAGAGTGTTAAGACTGTGTAAAGAAGCCTGGACAAGAGAAGGCAAATAAGTGTTTTCAGCCTGAGGCAGACGTTGCTAATCAGTCTTGCCTGCTAAACACACAAGACTGGTCATACTATTCATAATTCACCTTTAGGGAATTGTGTGGGAGAGCCTACCTTTCCATGTGAAATTCAGTCTGATCTTGCCTGGTCTCAAGTCAGCTTCTTGTCCCATTCTCAGCTAAGTGGATGAGCTTAAAGAAATTGATAGCAACATGCTCTTATGATATCTGAATTGCTAGGAAGAGATTCAAATTGCTTATTTTGTTAGAAACAGACATTGGAACTGTAAAATAATATATAAGGATTGTTTAATTCATTGAAATAGATGTGTAGAAAAACACTAAAAGTATTCCAGAACAAAGTGAACATAGGTCCATCTCATGGATCAGAGGAGTGGAATCAGACTGTGTTGAAATGGTGGGAATCAGGAGAGTTGTCATCCTAGTGACTTGTCTTGAGAGTGGAAGGCAGAGAGGCTTTGGGCTGTAGAGGAATTGTTGCCAGGAGAACCCATTCCCTACCCTCTGTGACTTTCAAGAACACGATTACAGGGACATCAGACAGGAAGTCTTCAATGCTGGGGGAAAGGAAAACAAACAAACAAATCATCTCCCTCCTTCCCTTCCATTTCCCCTATCTTCTTTCCATCTTCCTAGCTCTGGTTCCTTCTTTTCCATCCTTTCATCTGTCTTGCTTTCTCCAAATGAAACATCAAAAAGTAGTCTGTGCTTTTCTTTCAGACCTGAGGAAATAGCCCCCATCCCAGAGCTTTCTTGTGTTCTGCTTGAAGATCTTTTGAGGAAGAAAGAAAAATTGCTGGCAACTCCACAGAAAGAGAAAGGTCTGAATGCAAATGAGAGCTCAAGGTAAATCTGAGTGTGACGAGTTTCATTCAGAGAATGCCAATCACTCAGCCATCACACATGCTTGTCAAGAAATCAGGGAGCTTCTGGCACCAGGAGGAGTGTCTGTGAGAGGTTGGGGGAGGGGGGAAGAAAGGTTAGAGGTGAAGAAGACACTATTTGTGCTTTTCACCATTTTCTAAGACTCATCCCTTTTGACTTTATTTGGAAAATGAGTCAAGACCATTCCATTTCTAGGATATGTGAAGTTTTTTTTTTTTTTTTAACTTTTGATGGTTCCAGAATTTGCTCCTAGAGTGTTTTTGAATAGAAGATCTCTTTTTCATCTCATGATTCTCCAAACAAACCAGTGTTGACAGTCATAACTCATGGTCATTTAGTGAGATTGTAGCTGGACCCAATATGGAGTGTTGAGGAAGGCATTTGAGGCAATTCTAATTTCCCACCTGCAGAGCTACATATAACAATGCTAAAAATGAGCAGACCCCTCCCCCCATAATGTCAGGATCAAATTGATCTATCTGTCAAGGCTGTCTTACAAGTGGCTCTGCCACAGCACTCAGATTTTACTTAATAAATGCTTGAAATTTGGGGCAACACTTGTGGATTATTCATGAGAAACTTCAGCCTTTGTGTATGCTCCTCTCTTTAGATCAGTCTCTTTATGAGTTGGTTTGGCTCAAGTAATACATAGTAAGGCCAGAGTCTTTCAAGTACATCATAATTGGAAGGGGAAAACAATTAATGTATTTCAATTTTTTAAAAAAGAATTTCAGTCTATCTGGTATTTCAAACCTAAAACCTGCCTGTTTCTCTGATGCAATTCCCTGCATATTTATTGAATATTTTCTATTTGCCAGGCATTTTAGAGATGCCAACACATGAACTACTTGTTATCTCTGTTCTCCTATACTTAAGTATCTCATAAAATGTCATTGACTGCCTCAGTTCAGTCGCTCAGTCGTGTCCGACTCTTTGCGACCCCATGAATCGCAGCATGCCAGGCCTCCCTGTCCATCACCAACTCCCGGAGTTCACTCAGACTCACGTCCATTGAGCCTGTGATGCCATCCAGCCATCTCATCCTCTGTCGTCCCCTTCTCCTCCTGCCTCCAATACCTCCCAGCATCAGAGTCTTTTCCAATGAGTTAACTCTTTGCATGAGGTAGCCAAAGTACTGGAGTTTCAGCTTCAGCATCATTCCCTCCAAAGAAACCCCAGGGCTGATCTCCTTCAGAATGGACTGGTTGGATCTCCTTGCACTCCAAGGGACTCTCAAGAGTCTTCTCCAACACCACAGTTCAGAAGCATCAATTCTTCGGTGCTCAGCCTTCTTCACAGTCCAACTTTCACATCCATACAAGACCACAGGAAAAACCATAGCCTTGACTAGACGGACCTTTGTTGGCAAAGTAATGTCTCTGCTTTTGAATATGCTATCTAGGTTGGTCATAACTTTCCTTCCAAGGAGTAAGCGTCTTTTAATTTCATGGCTGCAATCACCATCTGCAGTGATTTTGGAGCCTAGAAAAATAAAGTCTGACACTGTTTCCACTGTTTCCCCATCTATTTCCCATGAAGTGATGGGACCAGATGCCATGATCTTCGTTTTCTGAATGTTGAGCTTTAAGCCAACTTTTTCACTGTCCACTTTCACTTTCATCAAGAGGCTTTTTAGTTCCTCTTCACTTTCTGCCAAAGGGTTGACTGCCTCACTACGTAGTACTCAAATCAAACTCCTTGGCTGAAGGAAGGTACTCTGACACTAAAGTAAAAATAATCATCTTTTCACAGTTCACCAAATCAAATTAAGCAAGTGGATCCAATTGTCTCAAGTGAAACCTTTATCTCCCATGGCTTTCTGAAATGACTTGAACCTCCCCGGATGCTAATGAGGGATTTATCTCAGGAACTGAGTTTGCAACCAGTGCAAGAGTAGACATAGAGAAATGAACAGTAAGTGTTTCTCCAAGTGAGAGTGTTGGGAGAATGGGGCCATTTAATGGCATTCTCCAATCAGGAACACACTGCGATGTTGAAGTCAAAGTAGGAATATGCCTCTTCCCTCAAAATAAATTTGGAGAGCATCTTCTCATTACAAAGAACACAAATAGATGAGGAGAAGTAAGATTCCCATGGAAGGGCTACAATCTTTATCTCATTTAAGTGTCTAAACGATTTCAGGAGATTACTCTCATTCCCATTTTATGGGTGAGGACCATGAGGCACAGGAAGGTTGGGTATAATATTTTGGCCCCAGTCATATCCTAAATGAGTGACCAGACTGGGGCGTGCACCTACTGGGGAGTGAAATGAATCACACTCAGATGACAGCAGTTTCTCCCATATGAAGTGACCAAGAATTGCTCAAGGAATGTGTTCCAAAATGCTTTTGCTTGCTCTGGAGATTCTGATTTAAATGAGAAGAAACAGATAAAATCATAGTTTAAGAAGGAATAAGAGAGCTATAACTATTGAAGAAGACAGTGTTGTTTTTTAAGTTAAGGAAATAGAGCCTTCTAAATAAATCAGCTGGTTAAATATTCAGAATATAAGCATCTTATTTGGGGCAAATGTATAAGAATGGGAAGAACCTTTGAATGAATGCCTTGAGAACAGAACTTTCCAGGACAGACCAGGGGACCACATGGCCCCAGCACAGCTTGGTCTGTAGAAAGGCCGCTGCACCAGAGCAGCCAGTGACAGTTTTCCTGGATAACCTGGGTGAGTTTCAAAGTTCCTGTGACTGTAGAACAGATCTCAGAATAGTCCCTGTACATTCCTTAGCACTTAGAGTCCATAAATTGAAAGAGTAAACTATGCCAATTTCCTGAATCATTGTGTGTTCAGTTAAAAAAATTAGAAGTAAACACATTTGTGAGGTATCATTTTATAGTATATGTGGTATATTGTAGATAAATATATGCAGGTTAGATGCATAATATAGTTATAACATAGATATTAACATATTATTTTGTATATAGTATATATTAGGGTAAACCCTATGTAACTATGAATTAAGATTTAGGTACCATATTGGGGAAAACCAGGTCAACAGCTCCTGTTAAAAATTCTGTCCTGAGACTTAGTACTGTCTCCTTAGGATCTAATTTAATGCAGAGTACCTTCAGAGAACAAAGAAAAAAACTGCTACTTGTAGTTTGAGAGAAAACTTTAAGCGACTAAGACTTTTGAGTTGACAATGGCATTTGATGAGAATCCTTGAAATAAAGTAATCTTGTCCTATATTTGAAAACTCAAGGTTCTAAGCTAGCTATTAATGTTGCAGTAAAGACAGGGAAGAGACATTTAGAAAATATTTACATGTAGGTGAGGGCAGAAGCAAAATTAACAGTGAACGGACAGCACCAGGCAACTGGGATAAAGAAGCTGTTTAACTTTAAATTTATACAAATTCTTTTTCTTGTCATCAGAAAATCACCAGTTCTTGTTCCCAATGTTTACAGAAAACATGCATAAGGCACCCTAAGACATTGAACTTCAGATTTGAAGTTATAACTTAATTTCATAGGGATATAAAAGTTAAATTTAGAGCCTATATTGAATTGTTAATTTTGTTTCATTTTTATTAATTTA
Organism: Aepyceros melampus; assembly: GCA_006408695.1. Taxonomy (NCBI): domain Eukaryota; kingdom Metazoa; phylum Chordata; class Mammalia; order Artiodactyla; family Bovidae; genus Aepyceros; species Aepyceros melampus. The sequence goes on along the minus strand of SJXQ01001877.1, from coordinate 281,756 downwards.
ACTCTAAATAGGCACATTAGTGCTCTATTGGACAGCACATGATACTAAGCCATCATTCTTACACAACAGCTGACAAATTAATCCTGTTTATTGTTGTTGTTAACAGATTTTTGTTCATGATTAGAAAATTATGTGTAAATTTTTATATGAATATATGACAAGTCATCTTTTTCTAGTAAAATTATTTGATGTATGTTGAGATATAAGAATAATTTCTACTCTAGTAAAGCACTGAGGCTTCCAGGAAGTCCATACCTAGAACAAATTTGAGAACCTTTGCACCAATACGTGGGTAGCAAACAGAACTTTGATTTTCCAAGTTCATTAATAAGTAAGCACTTATTTATTATTTGCTTTGAAAATTATTGCTGAGATTCATCTTTTACATCAACATTAGCCTTTTTTTTTAATTACTTACACCAGTGTTTTTATAGTGACTTAATTTATCAGTTCATTTTTGATTTGCTTTGTAAATTTCATTGTAGTTTGGCTAATTGTTTTCTTATGAGTTATAAGTAAGGTGGGTGATCTTCTAAGGATTAGTTAATGCAGTAAATCTTGCATTCTTAAAAGTGATCTCTGGGTAGTTATTGTGGGGAACATCTTAGCCTATTCTAGCCACTTCTTTCCTCCACATCCAAACCTTTCTGTCCATGACTGTACCTCACGTTTACAAATGATTCCTTGTAACCCATTTGTCCAGAATGATGGAAGTCAAAGTCATTTGTGTAGTTATATGAATACATCTGGTCTCCACCCATCAAAGTCTGTTTTCATACAAATCACTTCCTAGGTTCCAGATACTGAGTTCTATAAAGAAATCTGGATTTTTTTTTAAAGAATCAATTCATCCACCAAGTTGAATACCTTATATTTTTCTCCCTAATTAGTTGCAGTACTCTCTCTCTTTTTTAGGGTTTTGCAGGCTATAATAATTCGTGTTATTGAATATATTTTAGTTTAATTTTTCAAATGCTCTTCTACTTTGCATTTTAGGCCTTTACATAGATTTGTCACCTAGGCTCTTTTGAAATATATGATTTTAAATGCATGAAACTCATCCTTTAAAACTGATTTGTGAGTGTACATTTGAAAATGGTTAATGCTTATTTATTACAAATGGAATAATTACAGCTAATGGAACCATGCTATTTAACATCAGTATAGGGTATGGGGGAGCTTTATAATTAGCAGCTCGGTAAGTGCCCTCTTTTAGATTATGGAATGACAGCCCCAGAACACCTTTCTGTGAAATGTCTCAATGTGCTAAATTCTCTCTCTCTTATTCTCATTGGCTATAGACAATGGAATTGGGGACCTTTGGATTTGATTATTTTTTTTCGCCACCTGAGTCTTCCTCTGACTTAGAAAATGGCCTTTTTTTTTTTTTTTTTTTTTTTTTAGAATACTCAGGATAAAAATCACTCTCTCTAAGAAACAGGAGTTTTCTGTGTAAAAATGACATTTCTAAAAGATCCTAATCACCAGAGGTGGCAGTGCTCCCTTTTCAACAGGCTTCGCCTCAAGATGGGTGGGGTTATAACTTTATGTTTAAATAACTGTGTTTGTTTATTCCCTTATTAGCTTAGGAAAGACAAAAAACAGCTTCTTTAACCTGATCATTGACCACAATCTGAAAATATTGTAGAACAGCTCTCTAGGATAAATAAAGTTTGCATTTTGGTTTTAGCAGAAATCTGAGCCACTTAATGGTTCAAGTTGCCATTTTTAGCGTTTATGTGAAGTGAAGGCCACTCACGTATTCTTGTTTGAAACTCCAATATGAACTATCCCAATAAACATAAAATTTCTGTCTCTGTCAAAGAACTACCTCTCTGATTTCAGTTTATTCCACATTCTCAGTTTGACTTAAGTCTTAACTGGGGAACCCTGTTAAGTGACTTTCAGTAAGAATGGCCTGAGGAACTGCATTTAAAATTAAACTTCCCCAATACATAACATTTATGTTTTAAGGCTCCTGTAAAATACTGTGTGTTCTTTATTCCTCTCTTTGAGAACTAAGAGGTTGTGATATTGGACGTAATACTACCCTTAGAACTTCCACTGTCATCAAAAAGAAAGGAAATAACTAGTAATTTATTCTAAGTGGGGAAGACAATTTCTACAACACAGTGAAACCCTAATTTAGAATAGAGGGGAAAGGGTTTAAATTAGGTTTTTTATAGTGGAAGTATTTGCAGACAATGTAGAGATTTATGGATTAATTTGTTTTAAATTAACTTTTATAGGGTGACTAATAGTCCACAGGGATAAACCAGACTTTCCATTGCCCATGATTTTCAGTCAGATCCTAGAAAGGAGATCATTTCTGTCCGGAAATGGTGACACACTTTTTAAAGTGGTCCATACAATTATTATTATTTTTTTTCCTGTGTTCAGAGAAGATAAATAAGTTCTGGACTATGGACAAAGATATTCACAACTGGCCCAACATTTGATGTCACACTTGACTCAGAGAAAGACCCTGACCTCCACCCTGGCAGAGATCTTTCATCAGCTGATTTCACTGCAGAACATAGCAGTGGCACCCCAAGAGTGTTCCAGGAGACAAATGCTCTCCATTATGGACACATAAAGCTGCTTCCCTGCATTTCCCTTCATCCAAAAAACACCCATCAGATATGGAGCTGAAAATTCAGAAAATTAGCATCTGAGATGCTATGTTCTGTCAGACTCTGCCAAAGAGGTATTCAGTGTCAGGGCCAGGTACAGATGATAAAATTAGTCCACAAAATATCTGTTTATGTGTCTCTCTGTCTCTCTCCATCCATCCATCCAAATATCTATCTATCCATCGCTCTGTCTACGTATTGCCTGAGCATCTATCTTCAGCCTAATGAGGATAATGAAAGCGCTTTTAGACTAGACTGATCACTTCTATCTTGTCCCTTGGAGGTGACCAAGCACGTTTTCTTAACAGAGCAATTTTATTTACTACATGTTTAAATCACGCAAACAACCAAAGAGTTTATCACACTTTTTCTGTATCAAACCATGGTAAAAAGAACAGTAGCGTGATACGGTATGTTTTTAGTCAACACAAAGCATTCACATGTTTTGATTCCACATAACTTTATCCCAAATTAACTGTTTTTAGATTGACAGGAATTTTTCTCTTAAAACTTTGGAAATCATCATTCTGTGATCTGCTAGTTTCCATTGTTGATGCTAGCCTAAAACAAGTTTTTCTTTGTTTTGCATAAAGCCCTATCCCTTCTTGCTGCCTTTAGCATCTCCCTTTATCTTTGCTGTTCGGCAGTCTTCTATGATGCATTTTGGTGTGTATTTTCCTTATGGAGATCAATGTTGGAAATTACTGTCTTCCAGATTCTGAAGTTCAGGTCTTGCATCAATTCTGGAAAGTTCTAACTTCAAAATGGTCTAATTTCAAATATTATCCCTCACACTCTCCATGGAACTATATATATATATGTGTGTGTGTGTGTACATACATACATACACATATATTTCATAACTTTCATCTCTTGATCTTCTCATTTCTTTAGATGTAACTTCTGATTAACTTTTTTCTTTAAAGGAATCTAGTTTTTTTGTTTTTTTGTTTTTTTAATCTGTTAACTTTTTTTTTTTTTCTATTTTGGGCAATAAATCCAGTTAAGAGTGGTATTTGCTCTGATTTATTGGTGATGTCCTTTTCTTCAGACGTTAAAAAATTTTTGTGTATGAGCAATTTGTGTGTGCACATATACATATTTGAAAGTGAAAGTTGCTCAGTTGTGTCCAACTCTTTGCGACCCCATGGACTCACTCTACAGTCCACGGAATTCTCCAGGCCAGAATATTGGAGTGAGTAGCTTTTCCCTTCTCCAGGGATCTTCCCAACCCAGGTATTGAACCCAGGTCCCCTGCATTGCAGGTAGATTCTTTACCAGCTCGGCTACCAGGGAAGCCCAAGAGTACTGGAGTGGATAGCCTATCCCTTCTCTACCGGATCTTTCCAGCTCAGAAATTGAACCGGGGTCTCTTGCATTGCAGGAGTATTTCCCTTTATTCACCCGTTTGCTAAGATATAGTAGCCCTCTGGGTCTTGGCAAAAAGCTGAGAGTCCAGTGGAGTTGCTACCCATTGAATGAACCACTTTGGAGCAGCTCTGATCTGTTCCTCTGATGTACCTGTTCCATAGCTGACATATCTTCTTAAACCCAACATATTTGTCAATTCAAATTTATTGACCGTAACCAGTGGACAGGCTCCCCAGGCTAAGTTTTTCCTTACCTCTCTGGATCTGTGCTCTTACTTCAGTTTTATTCTCTAAGGATAGCTTTTAATTCTTTGTTAGTTTAGGAGTAAAAATAAAATGTTTAATAATTTCATTATTAGCACTCTGTATTACATTTCAGGGAGAAAATTGTTTGGAGCAGGAGTTCTTAAAAGGTGGTTTGACACCCTTTGAGTGTCTCTGAGACCTTTTCAGGGTCAATATTTCCATAATAATAAACAAGATAAAATTTGTTTTTTTTTTTTTCATTCCTATTCCTTCACTGCTTAAAGGCACTATGACATGTGATGACATCATCATTCTAACAGCTAAGGGAATGTATGATTTTATGCCCTTACAATTAAAGAACACAGTAACCATGCTGCTGCTGCTAAGTCGCGTCAGTCGTGTCCGACTCTGTGCGACCCCATAGACGGAAGCCCACCAGGCTCCTCTGTCCCTGGGATTCTCCAGGCAAGAACACTGGAGTGGGTTGCCATTTCCTTCTCCAACAATAACCATTGATAGGTATAATTCATATAACAAAAGCTCTTTGGGATTCTTAATAATTTTTAGGAATTAAAGGGATTTTTGAGGCCAAGAAGGTGGAGAACTATTCTTTTTTTTCCTTTCTCCACTGTGATGAGCTTTAAAAAAGGAAATAACAAAATACTGCATCCAGTTGTATATTGCACAGATTACCCACTGGGTGGTTGCTATAAAGGTGAAAGTTGTGGTCAGTGCACTCAGAGTAAGTGGAACAGGAAAGGAACATCTTCAGTATGGTTAGATCCCAGGCCTCATGCATTAATAGGGAAATGGAATTTAAAAGATAAGATAGGACTGGACTGGGTTAGCTGAACATCGCAAAAACGTATCATAAAGGGTAACTATTCTGTAGGAATTCCTTATCTCAGAAAAAAAAAAAAAGTCAAATTGTTCTCCAGATTTGGTTAAAGCAGCAGACATAGAGTATCTATTACTTACAGAAAATTCTAGAACTTCATGCCTTGCCACATCAACTTCAAAAAGTTATTTTTGCTTTTTTAAATTATTATTTACTTATGTATTTATTTGGCCACTGGTTTGAGGTGTATTTTGTGCTATGTTGTAAGACATGGAGCTCCTCTAACGCTGTCAGATAACAGTGCTATTAATCTGTGCTATAAACAGTTAGCAGGTAGAGAAGTTCTGTGTTGATATGTTTGAAGGTTTATGCAGATACCTTCCCAAGAGACCCTGTGTTCTTCCAGAGCAAGAAAGAACCTTCTGGATTTGGAAAGCCTTGCTTCCTATGCACCAAGAGATCCTGAGCAAGTAGCTCATATTCTGACTCTGTTTTCTCAACTGTTCAAGATAGGAATTAATAATCCTAGCTCTTCCTCCCAGTATTGGACTTATATATGGCAAGATGACAGTAAGATCATTCTTGGGTCTATGAGGTTTTAAGTTGTTGGAAAGCAAGACATATGAAAACTAGCAAAGGTACATTTGTCTCAGATCTCTTTCTTAGATAAGAATGACTAGATGTGAAACCAGAAGGTAAATTCACAATAGATATATAATATGAAAGTCCTCTCCACCCTGAATTTAAAGAAACAACCCACACGAAAATGATAAGTACTCAATATATTACTGTGGAAAAGTCAGATGTGTAACACTGGAGAGCTTGCTTAATCTCACAGGAAGAAAACCACATGAAGAGGATCTGAGTTTCAGTCTTTGCTCTATAGCATCCCAGTTGTGTTGTGGTAGAATGTTATATGCGTGACTCCCAAGACATCACATCTGATGCTCATGCCCTTCCAGAGTCCCCTCCTACCTTGTGTCTGGGCTTGCTTTGACAGCAGGACCTGAGCACGTGTGATACAAGCAGAGGCTCAGTTTATGCTTGCACAATGGAGTTGTCCTCCTGAAATGTTTCCCCTTGGAAGTCAACTGCCTCCTTAGAAACTCAGCTTAAACTATTAAATAATAAGTAGCAATATGGATAGAAACCTTTATGGATGAGAGTTCACCTTAGATATTCCAATCCCATCAGGCTCCAAGCTAAACACAACCTCATGAATGACTTCAGGCTATGCCATATGGAGCCAATGCACTCTCCAGCTCAATCCATTCCACTCACAGAACTATGAGAAATAATAAGTCATTATTTTAAGTCACTATGTTTTGGAGGTGGTCTGTAATTTCATTATAGATGATACACTCTAGCCAGTTTTCTCTAAAACTCTTCAGCTTAAAAATAGGAATGGAAAGCTTTGTCCCACCCACCTCAGAGAGCTCATATTGAATATCAACTTAGTTAAGAAGTATTGCTACTATTTTTTGCAGTGAACTAGATATGACTCAATACTGTGGTTATGTCTATATACACGAACTGGTTTCACTGTTTAACTGACTTGACTAGTCAAATCAATCTCTTCAGGGAAAAAAAAAAAGAACTTACAAATCAGTTTTTGACTGGCATGATTATTGTTTTGACCTCTCTGAATTTTTTTTTTTTTGATTGAGTTCAACTTTTTTTGACTGGATAACTTGACTTAGCCAGTTGAGTCCATCAAAATAATCAAAACAGTTTGGGCATATAGAAACAGTCTGTGTGTAATATTTTCTTCTTATTTAACTTTAGTGGAAAATTATGTGACAGAGGCCCATATATGCAAGGCAAATATGGGTATCAACTTCTAGTTTTAACTACTCAGTTTCAAATCACTGTATAGATTCTAGCAGCATTTGTTTGGTAATGGGAAAAAATATAGTTCGTTTTTATTTCCCAATGGCATGCTACATTATAAGTCCATTAGCAGTTGCATATGTTATTGCTGTCATTCTAATAATGGCTATATATTATTATGGCAATAATAATGTAATTCTTACAGTATGCAATAGGTAATTTATTGAACAGGACTGGAATTTATTTTTAAATTGTAAATTTGGCTTGCTTTTCAACACTAGAACTCCCTCTGTCCTGCTTGGGGAGTTGAGTCATATTCCTTTTGTTTGAATAAGCTGTCAGAAGGGCATGACGGAGATGGGTGCATGCCAGTGAATGTAGAGCTTGGCAGTCATTAAAGTCCTGGGTTAGAAGTGAAGTGAATGATTGGAATGCGGGTTGAACAGGTCCATTCATATATGTCATATTGATACTACCAGAGCTGCTGACTAGGTGATTCAAATATAAGCCATGGTTATTGGAGTATTCATAGATATTCTACTGCGCTTAAGGTTATGACAGATGAAGCTTTCCTTATGAATTGTCAAAAGGATCACAAGCCCCTCTCCTGCTTCTATTTCTGTCACCAGGAGCTTGCTTGCTTTCCTTTTTTTTTTTTTTTTTTCTTCTAATGCCCTTTGAATGTAGTTCTTCAGAAACCTCCATCACAAAAGACTATATAAAAAGCTCTTAAGTTTGCTTGCCTGATGCCAAGCTAAAATAATTCTAAACTTTTCCGAGAAGATAAATGTCTCTATTTTTCTCTTAGAGGTCTAAATAAAAATAAAAGTGTCATACTTGTTTCAGTGTCTTTAACCCATTTCATGAAGTTCTTTTTGACTTATTCAACTATATTGGTGGCTCTTATCTATTCTGTTCTGTCTGTTCTATTGATATAAATCTATTTCTTCAATAAGTGTAACTGAAATCCCTCAAATTGCAGTGGAAATGTGTTCACTTTGTTTAGTAGAAACCAAATCCCTCTTAGTGTGTTTAATGACTTTGCAGCCGTATTGGGAGAGGCAACGGCCGTAAGCCATGGCTGCCTTTGCAGATTCTTGCCGATTGTGTTAGACTGTAAGGTCCTCCCTTTCCTCTAATGCTGTGCTCTGTCTCTAGTTAGTCACATAGGCATTTAATAAGTCAAAGCCACCACAACTGCCTGTCTTCATTTATTTCCTTCTTTACCCTCCCCTCCAACACACACACAAAAACCCCCAGCCTATTCAGATTTTTGTTAGTAGGAATCCTTCACTGTTTCGTTGCCACTTGTTTAGATCTCTTAAAATTTCTTTGTCTCTTTTGAGTTAAGGAATTTCAAAATTCACTCTTACATAGTGCCTGACAGATGTTCATCTTAGACCTTGAACTAAAACTTGCCATTTTCTATTACCGTTCCTATTTTTTCAGATCAATATTTGTTCATTCTTTCATTCAGCCTTTTTCTCAGCAGTTATTCATTCTTTTACTTATTTAACAAATGTTTCTTGAGTACTCATGCACTCTAGCTGACCTATAGGTTATACAAAGTGAATTGGGCATGATGCTTAACATGGAACATCTTCTGTTTTTCAAAGCTGGTCATATGTTATCTCATGTGCTTTAGAGCCCATCTTCTGTAGTAGAAAAGATAGACCAGATCACACGGGGCCTGAATGCCAAAATATGAAGATGGAAGCATTTCTCAAAGATTGTACTTTCAAAGTAAATATATTTAGAAAGGTTCCTTTGACAGAAATGTCCAGAATTGATTAAAGAATGGGAAAATCATAAGTAGAGTCTTCAAATTTTAAGTAGAGTCTTCTTCAAGAGGTTATTACGATAACCAAAATGTACATTCTCTCCTTTGAATTCACTGAGGCCAGGTGTATTTTTGGAGTCAGAATTTTCTAGATTCTAAAAAGGTGCTACAAGGCATACACCATATACTGGATAATACTGGAGTCTGGAGAAGCTCCCTTTTGTCAGAAAAATTCAAGCTAAATATTATACACGATGGCTATAAAGGCCTCATGTCAGTTTCAGTCACAAATTATTTAAAAACCAGCAAACCAAAAAAAACAAAAACAAAACTTTGGTTATCAGAAGTTTCAGGGCTTCAGAATAAAGCAGCTGGTTTGAGCTAAAAGGCATAGGTCTGTGAATTAGTGAGTTAAACCATAAAGAGGAAGAATGAGTATAAGAAATGTTATAAAGGTAGTATTGGTAGTATTTGTTGTATTTATTTGCTTAAAGGTTAGGTAAGAAAAGAAATACAATAATCATGATTGTGAGATTTTGAGTCTGGGTGCCTGGGAGGATGGCAGTGCCATTAATAGAAAAGAAAGGAATAGGGACTGCCTGATAAGGGTTTGGGTGGAGGGGAGGTGATGATTAATTCAATTTGAATATACAAATCTCCAGGACATTATGAACCTGACTGAAATTAGCATGATTAAAGGTGCCTCTCACAGTGTTCTGGTGAGTATGTGATGGGGAACTAAATTAAAAATCAGTAGCCTTTCGCATATAACATATTTCATTAATCAAATTTGAAAGTTGAATCCATCCAACCTAAAAAAGTCATACTGATTTTTCTTTAAGAAAATGGCACAAATGTGGATGGTATTTGAAAATTGGAAACACATTTTAAAAGAGGATCCTTAAAGTTTTGAAATTCTCCTTGGATCCAAATGGAATTATTTTTTATTGGTTTGTTCACAGGTCTTGAGACAGTAAATACAAGTTTATGCCTCAGTTATAAAAAACTGTTTAACCTATTTTGAGTGATAACCATACATTAGGTTAGTGGTTTAAACATTATCATTGGTATAAACTATCCAGTGGCTGAACCTTCAAATGTGACATTCCTAAGTAAGAGTAGTATGGCCTAAAGTTATCAAAAAATTCTTATTTTCAACTCATGTGTATTTCTATGAATGTAGTAACTATCTTATGATTACCTATAGCTGCAAAGAAATACTAACAAAATATTGCTTGGTTTATATGAAATAGTTACCCAGAAACATTCCAGCTTTTACTGGTTTGTTTCCATGTCCGTCGATATGCTCCAAATAGTTTAACTCTTTTGCCACTATTTCAAAGTTCCCACAATAGAGGTAGATTGACATCTCAGATTTGAGGGAACCAATCTTAGACAGTAATGTCACTGGTCTCTCTCTTCAACAGTTCTCTTGCTACCTAGAAGCCTTTATATCCTTTTCTGTCTTTAGATATTTAACTGTGAATTCTTTGGGCAGTTCCTCTTGTCACCAAGTCTGATGACTGATGGCAATTAAGCTCCAGAAACAAGCTATCTGTGGTGAAGTTCTGATAGGGTGTGATCACAGGAAAAGAGGAGGCGCAAGGAGTGGAAGGTAAGCCCCAAGCACTGTATTTTAATTTAAACATTAAAATGAGAAGAAAAATCCAAATAATGTATGCTTCCATGCTTGTTTTTTTTTTTTTTAATTTTATAGGAAGTTAGAGAAAATCAGAATACTGTTTTAATCATGCCTTCACTTACATGATTTTAGCTACAGTGTTTTCATAGAAATCCATTTGAATATATTTTTAGTTAGTCTGATACTCTTGGAAAGTGTTTTCAGGAAAGCCTACTTCTTTGATAGGACTGTTAAATCACCCTGTCTCATTCTGAAGCAGTTAATTTTTCTCAGCCTTTTAAGTATTTTCGTACTTGGACATCCTGGAGTTTCTCTCCTTATCAAGGATATACATCTAAGAAAATGCATTTCAAATATTAAAAGAAAATATCATAGAACACACCAGAGGGATGACTTGCTTTTTTGTTGAAGGTGGTATTGTTTACAGTATGACAACAATGGCAACCTTTTTGCCTTCAAGTTAGCAAAAGACAATATACTCTTTGTCCCAGAAGCCTCTCTGCCAAACCTCTAGAGGTGAAAAGGGGCTTGATTCTCCTTGCCCCAGCGTGGACGTGGCCCTGGCTATGGAATCTTGACCTGGAGTGTTCAGAGTGTCGTAAGAGTGGCATGGCTGGTGCTCCACCTCACATGGAGGAGGGAAGAGAAGCAGTCCTGTCAATGATTCATGCCACATACAAACTCAGGTGGGGCAGCTTGGACCTTTGAGAACAAGATGAAAGGGCCTAGCAGCAGGAAGAACTGGGGCTCCATTTTAGGAAGATACCCCGATAAAAGAATTGTGGAGCCCTGGTGCGTATTACCCCAGGATTCTGTAGCATCTCATTATCTGGTGTTTCTAATGACGAATGTGCAACCATTTTTGTAGGATAATTGCCGTGAAGTGCTGCCCAGGAGCTGAGGGATGAATGAATCCACCTTCACACATCTCTTCAGGCCCTTCAGTTGTATGATTTGTGCATTGTGTTATTTAGCAGAAATAATAAAGAACCAAATAGGCTTTTTTCTTTTTTACATGGCATTAGCTACCTTTGTGTGTTAATGTGGTCCTGCCAATTACTTGCATTAAAGAAATGGCTAAAATATACAAATTAAGTTATGAACACACTGCTACATTTAACAGATTAACTGAAAACCTGTGAAGATTTCAAGAGTATATTCAATGCATAAAAACCATTTCCTTGATCTTAAATTTAGGCTACTTTTTTCCCCCTAAAGGTATGTGCTCTCAGAGTCCTGAACATGATCTGAGTGCAGCGAAAGGAATTTAATACCCATGGAGAAAGTGTGTGGTCACCAGACTAAGTGCTCAGGGAGGCACCAGCACAGTTAATCCTCCCAGTAATCTAGGCCATGGTCAGCAAACTTTATCTATAAAAGGATAGGTTGTGTGTGTTTGGGCTGCCATAACAAAATACCATGGACAGGGTGGCTTAAACAACAGACATTTCTCATGGTTCTGGAGGCTGAAATCATGATCAGGTTGCTAGGTGATTTAGATCCTCTCCATGATCCTCTTTCTGGCTTATGTATGACTGCTTTCTTACTGTCTGTTCACCTGGTCTTTTCTCCGTGATTGCACAGGGAGGGAAATCTCTTTTCTTCTTCTTGTAAAGGAACTAATAATGTCATGAAAGCTTCACCTTCGTGATTTCAGCTAAACCTGATTGCCTCTCAAAGGCCCCACCTCCAACAGGGCTTCCACATTTGAATTTGGGAGGAACATAATTCAGTGCGTAACAGATAGTATTTTAGGCTGAATGGGACATAAAGTCTCTGTTCCATCTACTCAGTTCTGTGATTGTTATCTTATATAAACAAATGGGCATGGCTGTGTTCTGATAAAACTTTATTTACAAAAGCAGGCAGCTGGCAGGAATTGACCCACTGGTCCTAGTTTGCCAACTCTTGTATGTGCGCTGAGTCATGTCCAACTCTTTGTGAACCCCATGGACTGTTGCCCACCAGGCTTTTCTGTCTATGGGATTATCCTGGCAAGAATACTTGAATGGGTTGCCATTTCCTTTTTCCAACCCAGGGATTGAACCCGAGTCTCCAGCATCTCCTTCATGGTAGGTGGATTCTTTACCACTGAGCCTGGTGATAAATATTATTTCTGCCACTTGTGAAAGAAGTGAAGCTCCAAAATGTTACCCTTCTTACTTAGATCTTACAGGTATATGATAGATTGTGAATTCAAATTAGTACTTGTTAAATTTATTTTAAGATTTATCAAGCAACAAACTATAGTGCTATAGAAAATTATGTAATGTATTCCATCACTTTCCAATATAAGCCCTGGACATATGATTTACTGCTTATCATACACATGCCTTCTTCTTTGGGGACCAGTCCCGCCCACAGCCTTATTGAGTGTGTGTGGTCTCTGTGACCCTCTCCCTTGCAACAGCTGATTGAACAAAAGATGGGAACTTAACCTAACTGTATAGTTTCTGACAATTTATGACTTGTCTAGTGTGAGTTGGAATGGTTCCAATGGATTCTTCTCTGGGGAACTTGGTATTAGAGAAACAGGAAATTCTTGATTGGAAAGGGTTACTAGAACTGGAAGGTTATGAGTGAAGGTTATTGGAGGAAGTAGAGTAAAAGTCGGTAGAGGAGGTTGGTAGGCAGGGGAGAGGTGTGTGTGGGAGTGGGTGGGGGGGTGGCAGAAAGAGAGAAAACCACAGCCCTTAATAAATGGAGAAAGATTTCATGACTGAGTTTTCAGTTTCTGATTCTAGTCCTTGCTAAGCCCAAATGTGCTTTATATGAATCTCTCCGTATCTGTGTTGCATCAGTAAAATAAGCCCCCCACCCCTTGTTTAATGTGAGCTTGAGTGGAATGCTGATCACTGAATCCAAAAGACCTTAATTAGCCAATGAAGTTATGAGCTACGTTCCTTTTCTCTTCAGAGGAGACAATCTTCCCTTTGTCCTTTTCTAGAGGTAAGCAGGATTGAAATATCAAACTCCAAATCAAAGTCTCTTTAAGTTTATCTTCAGCAGATAGGATTGCCCAATACTAAATAAAGGTGTACAAATAATAGGACTTACAGCTTTTTAAAGTCACATTTTTTGTCCTTCCCTCGTTGAAGTGTTTTAAATCCAGAGGGAAAATGTATGGACTAGAAGGAAGCGTTGAAGGTAAGCAGTCGGCAGCTTGGCACTGGCTCATGCTGCTCTGGCTCTCGGTGTTGGTGTGGTCATGACATAGTAAGAGAGTACAGAAGCCTGGACAACTGCAGTCATCTGTGGGCCACAAGGCTTAGTACAGGGACCCTCCTCCACACATGGGCCTCTTCTCCCAGCCCACTTCCTTGAAAGGTATATCTAACTTCATATTAAAGATAACTTTTTTCAAGTTCCCATCTTAACTGTCACAACATGCTTAATTTTTTTTTAAGTGCATGCTCTTCTTTCCAGTTAGCTGAATGAAGATGAAAATATGCTAGACCTGATGAAAATAAGTGTGGCACTTGTGATACCCCTTGTCACGTCCAGTCGGCCCGGCTGATTTCCAGGCAGCTGTGGCAGACAGCTCCCTCTACTTGCCAGTATCCTAGGATCAGTAGGGCTGATGCCTCTCTGTCATGCTTTTTCTGAAGCTGTGGACAGGCAGCAGATCGGCACAGCTCAGGCTTGCCCTCTAGAACAGCCTTCAGCCCAAGGGAAATGGGACTGAGTGGACAGATGTCTATGGCTTCCTGTCCCTCTGTGAGTTGGTTACAAATGTCCTTCTTATGCATTTCCTCAGAATAGCACCGATGTGATGGAGCGTCAGTTTTCTCAGAGGCAGCCTGCTTATTCATGCTCCCGCTTGGTTTTTCTCTCTTCTGTGTCTCACTTTGTCTGCTTCCCTTCTTCTGCTTCCTGGTATCACCTCCTAAATAAATGACCTGTACCATAATCCTTGTGCTAGAGTCTGCTTTGGAGAGCATCATAACTAAGACCAATAATGACCAATTTTTTATGTTAACATATAACAGTTTATGTTCATATATAATACATCCTCCCTTTCATGGATCACAGCCTTGTCATGGGGAAAAAGCTTGGATAACTGAATAAAGCTATGAGCCATACCATGCAGGGCCACCCAAGACAGGTCATACTAAGTGTTCTGACAAAACATGGTCCACTGGAGGAGGGAATGGCAGACCACTCAAGTATTCTTGCTAGGAGAACCTCATGAGCAGTATGAGAAATCAGAAAGACATGACACTGGAGGATGAGCCCCACAGGCTGGAAGGTGTCTAGTACGCTATTGGGGAAGAAGAGAGGGCAATTACTAATAGCTCCAGAAAGAATGAAACAACTGGGCCAAAGTGAAAACGACACTCAGTTGTGAATGTGTCTAGTGGTGAAAGCAAAGTCCAATGCTGCAAACAACAATATTGCAAAGGAACTTGAATTGTTCAGTTCAGTTCAGTTCAGTCGCTCAGTCGTGTCCAACTCTTTGCAACCGCATGAATCGCAGCACACCAGGTTTCCCTGTCCACCACCATCTCCCAGAGTTCACTCAGACTCACGTCCATCGAGTCGGTGATGCCATCCAGCCATCTCATCCTCTGTCGTCTCCTTCTCCTCCTGCCCCCAATCCTTCCCAGCATCAGAGTCTTTTCCAATGAGTCAACTATTCTCATGAGGTGGCCAAAGTACTGGAGTTTCAGCTTTAGCGTCATTCCTTCCAAAGAAATCCCAGGGCTGATCTCCTTCAGAATGGACTGGTTGGATCTCCTTGCAGTCCAAGGGACTCTCAAGAGTCTTCTCCAACACCACAGTTCAAAAGCATCAATTCTTTGGCACTCAGCCTTCTTCACAGTCCAACTCTCACATCCATACATGACTACAGGAAAAACCATAGCCTTGACTAGACGGACCTTAGTCGGCAAAGTAATGTCTCTGCTTTTGAATATGCTATCTAGGTTGGTTGGTCATAACTTTTCTTCCAAGGAGTAAGCGTCTTTTAATTTTAGGTTCATGAATTAAAGTAAATTGGAGGTGGTCAAACAGGAGATGCCAAGACTGAACATCAGCATTTTAGGAATCAGGGAACTAAGTGGACAAGAATAGGTGAATTTAATTCAGATGACCACTATATCTACTACTGTAGGCAAGAATCCCTTAGAAGAAATGAGAAGCCCTCCTTGTCAACAGAAGAGTTCAAAAGGTAGTTATTTGGGTGCAACCTCAAAAAATGACAGCATGATCTTGGTTCATTTCCAAAGCAAACCATTCAACATCACAGTTATTCAAGTCTTAGCCCCAACTACTGATGTCAAAGAAGTTGGAGTTAATACCTACAAGACTTTCTAGAATTAACACACACACAAAAAAGATGTCCTATTTATCATAGGAGATTGAAATGCAAAAGTAGGAAGTCAGGAGGCACCTGGAATAATAGGCAGCTTTAGTGTTGGAGTACAAAATGAAGCAGGGCAAAAGCTAACAGAGTTTGGGTCAAGAGAACATGCTGGTTATAGCAAATACCTTTTTCCAACAACCCGAGATGGCTCTGTGCATGGACATCGCTAGATGGTCAGTACCAAAATCAGATTGATTACATTCTTTGTAGCCAAAGATGGAGAAGTTTTATACAGTCAGTGGAAACAACATGTGATGGTGACTGTGGCTGCTATCATGAGCTCTTTATTGCAAAACTCAGGCTTAAATAGAAGAAAGTAGGAGAAACTGCTTGGCTATTAAGATATGACCTAAATCAAATCCCTTATAATTATACAGTGGAGGTGACAAATAGATTCAAGCAATTAGATCTGGTAGACAGAGTACCTGAAGAACTATGGACAGAGGTTTGTAACACTGTAGAAGAGGCAGGGACCAAAATCATCCCTAAGAAAAAGAAATGCAAGAAGGCAAAGTGGTTGTCTGAGGAGGCTCTAAAAATAGTTGAGGAAAGAAGAGAAGCGATAGGCAAGGGAGAGAGGGAAAAATATACCTAACTGAATGCAGAGATCCATAGAACAGCACTGAGAGATAAGAAGGCCTTATTAAATTAACAATGCAAAGACATAGAGGAAAACAATAGAATGAAAATGACTAGAGACCTTCTTAAGAAAATTGGAGATATCACGAGAACATTTCATTCAAGGATGGGCACGAGAAAGGACAGAAATGGTAAGGTCTTAACAGGAGTAGCAAGATTAGGAAGAGGTGGCAAGGATATACAGAAGAACTATACAAGCAAGGTCTTAATGATCTGGATAATTATGATGGTGTGGTCACTCCAGAATTGGACACCCTGGAGGGTGAAGTCAGGTGGGCCTCAGGAAACATTTCTACCAACTAAGCTAGTAGAAGTGATGGAATTCTAGCTGAGCTATTTAAAATTCTAAAAGGTGATACTTGTTTCAGTGCTGCACTCAATATGTCAGCAAATTTGGAAAACTCAGCAGTAGCCACAGGACTGGAAAAAGTCAGTTTTCTGTTCAATCCCTAAGAAGGCTAATGCCAAAGAATGTTCAAACTACTGTACAATTCTGCTCATTTCATATGCTAGCAAGTTTATGTTCAAAATCCTTTAAGTTAGTCTTAAGCAGCATGTGAACTGAAAACTGCCAGATGGAAAAGCTGGGGTTCAAAGAGGTAGAGGAATCAGAGATCAAATTGACAATATTCCATGGATCATGGAGAAAGCAAGAAAATTCCATAAAAATATCTCCTTCTTCTTCATTGTGCTAAAGCCTTTGACTGTAGGATCACAACAAACTGGAAAATTCTTAAAGAGATGGGAGTACCAGACCACCTTACCTATCTCTTGAGAAACCTGTATTTGGGTCAAGAAATAACAGTTAGAACCAGACATGGAACAGCTGACTTGTTCAAGATTAGGAAAGGAGTACATCAAGGCTGTATATTGTCACCCTGCCTATTTAACTTATATGCAGAGTACATCATGTGAAACCTTGGGCTGGATGAATCACAAGCTGGAATCAAAATTGGCAGGAGAAATATTAACTAGCTCAGATATGCCAATGATACCACTCTAATGGCAGAAAGTGAAGAGGAACTAAAGAGCCTCTTGATGAGGGTGAAAGACGAGAGTGAAAGAGCTGGCTTGAAACCCAACATACAAAAAATTAAGGTCATGGCATCTGGTCCCATCACTTCATTGCAAATAGAAAGGGAAAAAGTGAAAGCACCAACAGATTTTATTTTCCCAGCTCCAAAATCACTATGGATGGTGACTGCCGCCATGAAATTAAAAGGTGCTTGCTCGTTGGAAGAAAAGCTATGATAAACCTATACAGCACATTAAAAAGCATAGACATCGGTTTGCCAGTAAAGGTCCAAATAGTCAAAACTATAGTTTTTCTAGTAGTAATGTACTCATGTGAGAGTTGAGCCATAAAGAAGGCTGAACGCTAAAAAATTGATGCTTTCAAACGGTGGTGCTGGAGAAGACTCTTGAGAGTCCCTTGGACTGCAAAGAGATCAAACCAGTCAATCCTAAAGGAAATCAACCTTGAATATTCATTGGAAAGACTGATGCTGAAGCTCTAGTACTTTGGCCACTTAATGCGAAAGAGCCAACTTGTTGGAAAAGACCACATGTTGGGAAAGATTGAAAGCAGATAGAGAAGGGGACAGCAGAGGATGAGATGGTTAGATAGCATCACCAATTCAACGGATGTGAATTTGAGCAAACTCTGGAGATAGTGGAGGACAGAGGAGCCTGGTATACTGCATTCCATGGGGTTGCAAAGAGTCAGACATGACTTAGCAATTAAACAACATAGTGCTTCCTGCTTTCCAGAGCTCAAATGCCATCACTGTAGACAGTTCTGCATGGCAAATGGTGGAATATGTGGTGAAAGAGAATACCTCCCCTAAAAACTTCCCCTTTCCCATGTAGAGTCATACAAGTTATTTTTCATAGACCTCAGTATATTTTACTGGCTTATAAAAGCCGTTTAGGTTTTTTCACAAAGTATTCATTGGTTCAGTCCCAAATCAGCACCATTTATGCAGAACCATCTCTTGCAGTTTTTTTTTCTCCATCAGCAGTGTTTTTGCAATAGATCAAGTGGTTAAGGAATAAGCTAACTAATTTTATGCAACAGTATTTATGATGTGAAATTTGATTTACCTATGTTTGCTAAGATACCATAAAATGTGGGAGCTGGGAGGGTTCTTGGACACAGTCCTACCTACTCCCTTATTTAACAGTGGAGGAAACTGAGGCCAATGGGATTAAGTAACTCTTCCAAGGTTGTAATTCCTAACAGAGATAAAATTAGAATTCAAACCAATTGGTTTTCAGTACACAAGGGTCTCAGCTCAGAGTTTTCAGAGCTAAATATAATATTTGACTGTTTCCCTCTCGTATAGTTTTTCAAATTGTATCTATAAAGCTCCAGGTTCTGATATTCTTCTGTGCTATTCTCATGTTGGAATAGAATCAGGTGGCACAGAAGCTATTGTTACAGCCCCAGAATAGAGTCTGGCTTTTGCAGTGGGACAATTGAAGCTGCCGTTATGGGTGTCTGGTCCACATATTATGTGGGACAAGAGGCTGAACTAACATCGATCCCACCCCTGTGAATCTTCACAGGATCCCATGCTATGGAAGAGCCCACTACGTACATAGAAGCTGTCAAATTAGGCACATTAATAATCAAAACTCTCCAAGAATATCTCTGCATCAGATCAATCCAAGCATTAGCAAAGCAGCCAGAAACATTTTCTTGGAGTCTTCTCTTTGACTCTCACTTATTTTCTCACCAACTGCTGGCCCCGCTTTTTTTGCCCTGGAACCATCCCCATTATCAGACACGCCAAGACAAGCTCTGCAATTGGATTGTCTGGAAATGAACAACACACAGATAGAGAGGAACAGATATTCTAACACCCCTCCATGCCTGTTAAAGTCACACTCCCAGCAAACTCCAACAATCCAGATGACAGAGGAAAATGCAGTCTCCCAGGAGAAACAAGGAACTGGACAGGTAGCACTTTGAAAAGAGCTTTGTCTGGCAAGGCAGGCTGAGAGGGAGTGACCGTTCTTCCCAGAGAGCATATGGAAGTGTTGACAGGCTCCCTTCTTAATGTGGCCAAGAAAGAACTCAGATCCAATGAAGGAAAACGAGTGAACACAGACGACAACCAATCATGTTTTTCGCAGGGCTGGAAATCCAGTCCCTGAGGCCTGGGGAATTCACAGAGAAAACCTTGGCTTAGGACCTTCCCTAGATTCAGTAATGTTATTGGTCTTTTTGTTGAGATATGAATTTGAATTCCATCCTGTGTGAAGGTGAGACCAGGACACAAATCGCTTAGCATATTAGTACAGCATGGGAACATCCAGGAGGAATCTGTCCACCACCAGCCGTGTTGCTGGCCCTTTCTGGAGTGCTGATTTCTATGTGTGAGGATTGACCACACAGAGATAAATCCCCCATGGTTTTGTTCCAGTTTGTGACACAGCCATTTTGAAGTGAAGAGACACCCTCATTTGGTATTCTAAGTTTGTTTCTCTAATAGCCTTGCATCTGGCATCTGCAAGAATGTTAAGATTTTGTGTTTGTTGTGCAGACGTTTAATGACCCTGATTCTAGTATCTCTTCCTAGTTCAGCAACATCTGCTTGTGTTTCACTGCTCAGTGGTGTCAGATTCTTTTCAACCCGATGGACTGTAGCCTACCAGGCTCCTCTGTCTGTGAGGATTCTCCAGGCAAGAAGACTGGAGTGGGTTGCCATACCCTCCTCCAGGGGATCTTGCCAACCCAGGTATCGAACCCAGGTCTCCCACATTGCAGGTGGACTCTTTACTGACTGAGCCACCAGGGAAGCCCAGCAGCATCTACTTTTCTCGTTTTAGTCCCTGCCTTAGTTTGGGTTTCTCCAAAAGCTGGCTCTATCAGGATTTCTCAACCTGGGGACTTAACATTGGGGGTTGGGTAAGGCTTTGCTGTGGGGGGCTACCCTGAGCATTGTAGGAGGTTGAGGAGCTTCCCCGGCCTCTGGATGCACCCTCAGTTATGACAGACACAAATGTCTCCGTGTGTTACCAAAGGTACTCTGGGGAGAAAACGGTTTCTCCAAGTCACAGGGGCAAGTGCAGGTGTAGATCCAGGCAGTAACTGACACTGAGTCTCAAGTCTGAAGGCTCTCTGCTGGCAGAACTCCCTCTTCAGGGGGGAGGTGTGTTTTTCTATTAAAAAACCTGCAACTGATTGCATGAGGCCCACTCTCCTTGTGGAGGGTAATGGTTATGCAATCTGCTGATTACTAAACAGTTAATCTCATTTAAATAGGACACAGAAGCATCTAGAATGTTTGACCAAATATCTGTATGTTAATCATGTTGACATTTAGAGTGGACTGTCAACAGAAAGGAAAGGGAAGCCAATAAACGTATATTGTTCCACAAGTTCTAATGGAAGTGGGAGTGTAGCTCGGCTGGGGAAATTCGAGAAATGGTATAAAATACCTTTCTCACAGTTATCCATCCCACTCACAGGACTTAGGGAACTGAGGTGTTTGTATATCAGATCCCAGCACTCATGGACTGAGGTCTGTTCCCAAGGAGCTTTAATTCCCTGGCACTTCTGCTTTGCTGCACACCCAGGAAAAGCAGATTCTGGTGGCTAATGAAACCCATCAGGGAACTTCCCTGGTGGTCCAATGGTTAAGACTTTGCCTTCCAATACAGGAGGTGTGTTTGATCCCTGGTTGGGGAGCTAGGATTCCACGTCTCACAGTAAAAAAAAAAAAAAAAACCTAAAACAAACAATAATGAAACAAATTCAATAAAGACTTTTAAATTGGTCCACACAAAACAATCTTTTATTTTATTTTTTTAATTGAAGGATAATTGCTTTACAATATTGTGTTGGTTTCTGCCTTACAACCATGTGAATCAGCCATAATTTTATTTTATACACACACACACACACACACACACACACACACTTCCCTGATGGCTCAGACAGTAAAAGAGTCTGCCTGCGATGTGGGAGACCCGGGTTCGATTCCTGGGTTGGGAAGATCCCCTGGAGAAGGAAATGGCAGTCCACTCCAGCACTCTTGCCTGGAAAATCCCATGGACAGAGGAGCCTGATAGACTACAGTCCATGGGGTCGCAAAGAGTTAGACACGATTTCACTTTCACACACACACACACACACACACATCCTCTCCTTCTTGAGCCTCTTCCCTTTTCCCATCCCACCCCTCTAGGTTGTCAGAGAATACCAGGCTGGGCTCCCTGTGCTATACAGCAGCTTCCCACTAGCTAGCTATTTTACATTGATAGAACACACACACACACACACACACACACACACACACCTTTCACACACACACACACACCCCTCTCACACACACACACACACACACACACCCCTTTTTCTCAATTTGTCCTTCCCTCTCCTTCCCTCGCTTTGTCCAGAAGTCTGTGCTTTACGTCTGCATCTATTCCCTGCAGGTAGGTTCATAGTACTATTCTTCTAGATTCCATGTATATGCATTAATATATAATATTTTGCTCTTTCTGACTTAATTCACTGTATAGAACTGGCTCTAGGTTCATCCACCTCACTATATGTGTGCATTCTCACAATTAACTCAAATTTGCTCTTCTTTATGGCTGAGTAAACAGGTGGTGCTAATGGTAAAGAACCCACCTGCCAATGCAGGAGACATAAGAGACTCAAGTTCGATCCCTGGGTTGGGAAGATGCCCTGGAGGAGGGCATGGCAACCCACTCCAGTATTCCTGCCTGGAGAATCCCATGGACAGAGGAGGCTGCCAGGCTATGGTCCATAGGGTCACAAAGAGTTGGACATGACTGAATCAACTTGGCAGACACACATGCAAAAATCTTTAAAAAAAAAAAGAGGGAGAGAGAGAGAAAGAAACTCAGTGTTTGCCCTAAGGCAAACAGGGGCTGCTGCTGGAAACCAAAATTTAGACTGACATGTAAAAAAGTGTTACGTGAAGGACTATGGCTAATGCCCTGACAGTATCTGCTGCCCTTTGAGAGTAACCCTTGGTCCAAGTGTCTGTCTGGTGTTAGGATTTCTTCAGAGGTACTGCTGTCATCATTTATTGGCTTCTTCTCTCCATCCCTCTAAATATTTGATCTGTTTTAAAATCATAGTAAAATACATGTAACATAACATTTTCCATCTTAAGCAGGATTAAATATATAGTTCACTGGCCTTAACGATGTTCACATTGTTGGGTTATTATCAACACCATTCATCCACAGACATTTTTATCTACCCAAATTGAAACTCCGCATGTTAAATATAAAGTCCCCATTCTCCCTGTCCTTGGTGACCTCTGTTCTACCTCTGTCTCTATGCATTTGACTACTCTAGGAGCCTCATTTGAGAGGAATCATACCGTCTTTGTCCTTTGGTGTCTGGCTTATTTCGTTTCCCATAATGTCCTCAAGGTTTGTCCATGTTGTAGCATATGTCAGACTTGCCTTTCTTTTAAAGTCTGAATAATATTCCATTGTATGTAAACTTTGTTGTGTTTATCTGTTCATCCACCGCTGGACACTTGGGCTGCTTCTCTCTTTTGGCGTCTGCAAATAGTATTGCTACAAGCATGGGTATACAAATATTTCTTGAAGTCTCTGTTTCCAGTCCTTTTGTTATATACCCAGATGTAGAAAGGGCACTTTTGAGTGCCCTACATAACAAGTAAACACAATATGTGTAAAACACCTGAGCAGAAAGATCAGTGTGCTAGGAAGGAAATAAACTGCCCATGAATTCTCAAAATCTGGATTCATCTGTTGCTATAACCCCAGTCATACCTGAGCTGCTTTGAATCTAAAACACATCAGTGCATTGTACATAGTCACCGTAGCTTCATATTGTAAAGACAGTTTCATTTGTCTCCTCCTTTGCCTTCTGATGAAGAGCTTTGTTTGCGAAATGCCTGTCTTCTGAAGTTCTTGAAAGATCTCAAATGAGTTGTTCTCGTAAATGAAGGCAAAAACATCGTCTGGCAAAACCTGTGACTGACATTTGTTTTTTTTTTTCATTACCTGGTCTCTATGCCTTAATTCTCTAGTACTTTCCATTTTCTCTCTTTTTTTTTTTTTCTCAGAGTTTTGCAGCAAACTGCTGTTTAGCAAAGAGAAGCCAAATTCAGACTTAGGCCAAACCCTGGTTGCATTCTGTTTCTTTTTGTTGTTGATACCAGCATCACATCCCACCTGGTCAGACCTGCCAAGTTTTTTGGATTTCCTAGAGGAGGTTTTTATTCTGTCTGCTTGTCTGCACTTGTATACAAAACCTGTAATTATATAATAGGTGAACTTACTGGTGTGCTATGTGCTGTCTTTTCTTTTTTTAAACCAACTGAATTGGCCCTTTTTATATTTTGAGCCTATTGTTACCTTTATGACTGTTACAGTTTCCTTCCCCCTGGCTTCTGATACTTCAGCCTTTATGCCAGCAACTAAATATTTATGTAAAAAAAAAAAAACATTAAAAGTCATTTCTCTTTCAGCGAAATCTTAAAACTTTTTTATTTCCTGTACAATCCGAATGCTTTAATGTTATAGCTGCAAATGAGTGTTGATAAAGCATTTTGTTCTTAACATATGTTATCCTGGTTTTAGGTAAGAAGGAACACCTACAAAGGTCATGAAATATTAAGTATACATACTTAATGGTTTTGCTTAAACATCCATGTCATCTAATATTCCCAATCTATCTTTAAATCAGAAAAAGATTTGTGGTCAACACATCACTCAGACTTTTCTGAAAAGTTGCATAAAATATGGGATACTTAAAGTGCCATGTGCTGTGCTGAGTCGCTCAGTGGAGTCTGACTCTGTGACTCCATGAACTGTAGCCTGCCAGGCTCCTCTGTCCATGGGGATTCTCCAGGCAAGAATATGGAGTGGATTGCCATGCCCTCCTCCAGGGGACCTTCCCAACCCAGGGATCAAACCCAGGTCTCCAGCATTGCAGGCAGATTCTCTACTGTCTGAGCCACCAGGGAAGCTTAATGCTTGATAAATCTGTTAACTGACCAAAATGCCAACACTTTAAAGAAAATAAAGGGAATGATTTACCATTGTCTATTTCATGATACTGCCCATTCCGTTCTTCAATGTGGCAGTCTTTCCCTCAAAATTGTTAACTTTCTGGAGGCTAACTTCTGCTGTTGCTGCTAAGTCACTTCAGTCGTGTCCGACTCTGTGTGACCCCATAGACAGCAGCTCACCAGGCCCCTCTGTCCACAGGATTCTCCAGGCAAGACTACCGGAGTGGGTTGCCATTTCCTCCTCCAGGAGGCTGACTTAGTGCTCTTCAATTTCTGTCGGTTGTGTTTTTCCTAAGAGCTTGGAATCTTAGGTTGTAGAAGTACTTTTTTGTGCTTTTTGTCCTCTTCGCTTCAAGGTAAGCTTAAAGAGAGATAGTTGGAATATAATTCTTTGACACTCAGTAGATGTTGAACTTAGAGCAGAGCCCAGAACCCAGTCAGTCTCACCAAATATTGGTTGTTGATGCTGTTAGAGCTGTGTGGACTATTGGTCATTAATCCTAAAGAGTTTACCAAGTGATTCTGGATTAATGTTCTTGGTGAACATCCCTGAAGACAGTTGTTTACTGACACAGTGGATAAAATACATCAGGAGAAACTGAACTTAAGGTTTTATCTCTGGATATGTGTCTGAGGAAAAAGAACGTGTGGACAGTCTAATCTAATCAGTCCTCCCACTTTCAATATTTTTACTAATGTTATTCATCTCTTACCCTTCTTCATTGTAGGTAGTAAAGCTTTTTTGTTGATGAGGTCTGGAATCTTAACTTATTTCTTTATGATGAGGACTCATGTGGTAACTTAGTAATTGATCAGAGAAATAGATGTTGATTCATAGGATAGACATCTTTCACTTCCTTTGAATCAGAGAAGGTTACCAAAAACCATTCAAATGGAATTTTTCAGATGGAAGTGATCAGTGAGAGGTAATGCAGAGTTCATGTAAGATGGAACAGTTTTATATAGTAAATGCCCAACTGAATATGAACAAAAATAAGACTCTTGGATTGCCTCTACAAGTCAGAATGAAAGTGTGGTAGGAGAGAGAAGGAAACCATACCATGAATGAGTAAAGTTATAAATGGCCCCAGAGACTAACCAGATTCATTTGGAGCCTTTTGTCCCAAGATTCAATACTGCACTTAAGATGGACAATCTGGTTCCTTTCTTAGATGGTCAGTAGGCCTGAAGAGAGCTCTCGCTGAAAATGTAGAAGCACTTATCGAAGTGGCTGACATGATGTTCAGTTCCAAGGAGCTATATACCAAAGGAGGGTGGAATTAGACATTTATCAGACAAGGCACAAACACTGGCAATTTGCTCAGCAAATATGTGTATAACTCTTTAGTCTAAGCAAAAAGACAGGAAACAGCACTTGGCCATAGCAGGGATTCTAATATTAAACTTAACAAGTGAGTCCAGAGCTGATCATTTGAACCCAGTTTAATTCCCTTTATGTCTTCGGGCAGCTCACCTTCTTATTTGAGAATTCACATGAAAGAACCATCCTGGGTAGTCAAAAGGGAACTAACTGTGAGATCTAGTCCCAGCTCTGACTCAACCTGTGTGACATCTCTAGTTTAACTTGATAGTGTTGAAGCATTTCTTTTTCTAGCCTTAGCCCCTTTCTTTTCAACTGTCTTCCATGAAACCCTAGTACATAAAACAGATGAAAACAAACCTCGCAGGTCTGGTTCAACTGAGGGCAAGGGTCCCAGAGTCCAACCTACAGAACCTCTTGCCTTTGTCTCCACCCACTTGTTCGTGACCTGACTTAAACAGAAAACAGTTTGAAAAGGAACATACTGCTTGTTCTTCCAAAGACATTTCTGTCTCTGAACATCTAATGTCATTTATATATTTCACATCCATTTCATCTGGGCCTTGTCCCTCCCATCTAAATGCCCTCTGTCACATATTCTCCCTCAAAAGCAACAGAAACCTGACTCCAAACATTCAGAGACATAGAAATTTTTTTTTAGACTAGTAATCTGTTCCCAATAATTTTGTTCCAAATCATCTGCTCCCAACAATTTTGTTCCAAATCTGGAACAGGAACTAGGAATTTCCAGGGTGGACAGAGCGGACTGAAATGTATTCCACTTAAGAAAGCTTTCCCTTTGTATCTTCATGATACATAAGAAACATTCTTTATGTACCTTCTTTCCTTTCTAGACCTGTACTGTCACCAGCCACTGACTTCCATCTTTAATTCTACATTCCCATCATTAATTTCAAGTCAATATACAGAGACACACAGGATTCTCTTTCACTGAGTAGCTCAGAGAATCTACCATTCAGGACAAGAAAAGAGAAAGGGGATGCAATTATGATGTTTTTCTCTCCTGTAACAAGCAACTTAGAATAACATGAGATTAAGTTTTTTTCTGAGTAAATCATATCTTTCTGGGCCATTGGGGAAAAATGCTCTCCGGAGACTTAATCTTCTCCTCTGGGCTTTCATGTAATTTTGTTTTATTTTTAAGACACTTGATATTTGGTTTGAATGATAATTTAGGGATAAATTTGCCCTCTTTTCTTATTATGATGCAAACTTCTTGAGGGTCAGAACTTTTCCATGCACAGCTCTGAATATTTTGTAGGGATAAATATGTTACCTAATATAATGTAGCGGTTTCAGGAATTCATGGTGAAGTAAATTGAGGAGAATCCAAAGTTGATCTTTTAAACAGAGGTTGGCAACTTACAGGCCATGGGCCAAGTGTAGCTCACCACTTGTATTTATAAATAAAATTTTGTTGGACTACAGCCATGCTACTTTCAGTGTATTGTCTATTGCTGCTTTCATGCTCTAGTGGTGTGTTTGATTCATTATAACAGAGATTGTATGGTCCACAAAGCCACAGATATTTGCTAACAGGCAAGAGTTTATCAACCTGTCACCTAAACTCCAGGTGAAATGAATACATGTAACTGTTTTAGTGATAATTATTTTTGTTATTGTTGAATTACTTTCAAGTCGATATAGTTTCATTAATCAAATTTGCTACTTCTGTTTCAGTTATTGGTAAATGGTCATATGAGTCAAGTAGATATAAAAGTAATTTACCCACCATAATCGATTATTTTTCTTATCTTGTGGGTTTTTAACTATGCAGTGGGAAAAAATAGTTTTGCCCTTTCCTTTCTTATTAGTCAAAGCTCTTCTAATTTTATGTAACAAAAGACGAAGTCAAACTAGCCACCTTAATAAAACCTAAAGCGAATGGAGAAGAAATTGATTGACTCATGAAACCTAAAATTAAGCCATTGAGCTGGCTTTAAGAAGTACTGGATTCAGAGATGGCAAAAGGCTCTCTCATCAACTTGCAAAAATAGTGTCAGGGCTTTCTCACCAATGTGATGAGCTGGATTCTTTCTGCGTGTTTGTTGTTCTTTTTTCTGTAGATGATCCCATACCCTCTCACATGGAAGAAAGTTATTTCTCGCTTCAGCCGCTTGTCCTGCATGCTTGTTATCCAAAAGGAAGAGGAACTTGTCTCTCCCAGTATTTATATATTGAATTTACATATTTATTGAATCTCTCAGTATTTATATATTTTGTGTGTGTGTGTGTGTGTGTGTGTGTGTGTGTATGTAAAGGCTGTATCTGCCCAAGTCACATGATCGGTCACTGTGACCAAAATGATGAGATGTCATAGAATTGATTGACCCGAGGTCATGAGCTCAACACCATACATACTGGGTTCTGTAACTGATAGTCCTACAATAACAGCATTGTGGATAAGGGACAGTGTTCCCGTGGAAAGAAGGCCATTTTACAAATAAAACCAGTCATGTCTGTCTCCTATAGAAATACACCAGAATTTTAGTGGAGGCCACCAGATTTTACAAACCACAACCAGATCTAGGAAAAGCAATTTCACTCTCCCTCTCTTATCTTGTGCTATCTTTGCTCATCATCAGCAGCACCATTATCTTTCATCCTTTTGAACATGTATTTCCAGAAAACATCACAGTACAGTTTTAGCTGCTTTGGAAGAGATTCTGTGTTCACAACTCTACCCGAGCTGCCATTTACTTCAAAACATATATCCTGTCTTCTTGGATTCTGCTGCTTCTCTTCCATATTACTTGTTGGTTCTAGATTTAATCTAGTTATATGACTGAAGTTGGAATTTATATGTTTGTAATCTTATTCTGAAAATGTTAAACTTCAACCATTAAACAGTGAAGATGCATGTTCTTCCAAAGTGAGATGAAGGAGTGAAATGAACAGAAGAAATGCGAGTGCAGAAGGATGGGATAAGTTTTGAGGGGTGAAGGAGAGTCAGGAGAATTCCTTATACCCCACCACATCCCCCACCACATTTCAACCCAAGAGCGTCTAAACATTTGGATCCTGAAAAGCACTTGCGTAGGAATGCAAACTGTCGGAATGAATCATTTACAAGTCTTGATAGAAGTTATATCCTCCCTGCTTGTCTTAGAGCTTAAAGACACTGTGATTGATATATAACATAAGTACTACTACTTATTGTCATCTATACATAATTAGCCTCAAATTGTAATGAATTAACATGTTTTGCCCTGTTCATGAAGTGATTCTATTACTGTTTTTTTCCCCTCCCCTCTCCCATATTTAAAATTAAAAAAAAAAAAAAAAAAACACACTTTGAAACTTCCATCATAGTAGGTGAAATTTTCTCTAAAATGTTAGCTCACAGTGAAGGATGATCAACGATAGCTAGGTAACCAGATCATCTAAGTTTCAGGACACAGTTCAAATGATTCCTGGCTCCTTTGCTTTTTCTAAAGCATTACACCTGTTGGCTGTCTTTTTCTCCATGTCTCCTCCCTGTGAATACATAGAAAATCCCCAAGTATGGTAAAGGTTTTGAGTCATTTTGAAAGAATCCAAGCCAGAGAGATTTATTTGTTTCCATAATCTATATAACTTGGCATAGATAGATGTTAGTAATAAAAGCATTACACAATAATTCTAAATTTGTTTCTAAACAGACTTCAAGGAATATGTTTCTGAGAGGGAGAGGGAAAAGGAGAAGATTTCAGAGTGTGGATTTACCTTTTAATTCTCATTACACATATCCTGAGCAGCTGCCTGAAAATTTAAAACTTTGAAGCCTCCTAAATTCCCACCACTCTCTGCTGTTCCTGTGCTTTTACTTAGAGCACCTCAATGTATATTTCAGTGTTAGGCTCTTAGTAAGCAGAATATCCAGCTATATGTATATCTCAAATAGTTTCCTCCTCAATAACCTTGGGTTTTCTTTGGCACTGTTGTTGCCAGGCCACAGATTTGAAGCTGAAAACAGGCTATTTTCTGTGGAAGTTTCTCATGTATAAGAATCTATCTCAGATTCCGACCAATGCAATCAGAGAAATTAGTTTATTGATGAAACCCTTGTCCATGAATAGCTTTTTGAGATAAAAATGCTTTTCTTTCATCTGGAAAAGAACGAAACAATTCCCCTATTGTCCTACTTGCTTCGAATTTATTTCCCACTCCTTATTATGCATGCCTCCTTTATGTCATTGATACATAATCCATTATGTGCCTCTTATCGTATTTGCTACAACCATTGTCTCAAGATGATGTCGAAGGGCATTAGATACCAGAGACTAACTTTGCATGAGTGAATTAACGTCAGTGTTGAAGGAGTCTATAATCATATGACTAAATGGGCTTTCAGGAGGCCACACAGTATGCTGATGACAGGATCAAGAATGAAACCTCGGAATTCTGACCATTTGTCTTACTCTCTGTCCACAAATGATACCGCCTATTCTTAGTCTTGACTAAAGACCTGCTGAAAGCAACCCATTGACTGGCAACAGAGCATTCATGAAGGAGTTTTTGTTGTTGTTGTTTTTAATAACCCAGTGGAAATTTCTTTAGTGATTCTACAAAATCTCTAAAAGTTGTGTGCATGTATGACTCGACATGCAATGTTTTTTGGTAGAAAGTAAGATTGTTACAACTTGAAGTGTGTTGAAATTTTCCTTTGAAGGCTTATTTTATTTAGAAGTCACAAAGCTCTAGTTTATCTGATATTAGGAAAAGCTTTATACTATTTATAAAATTATAGCCATGTGTCCTTCGGGCAAGGAAATATGGACTGAAGAGTCAGATAGACCTGAGTTCAAATGGCTTTCCGTCAGTAGCTAGCTATTTGATCCTAGACAAGTATTTATCATTTTTTCAGTCTTCTGTTTTCTATTATTGGAAAATGGAGGTATTAAAATCGATTGCTTTTTGGAGGGAAAAAAAAAATTCGAGGCTTGTGACCTTAAGTGAATAATCCATTTAAAATATTTAGGACAGAATTTTGCAAAGAGGGCAACTATGGTATGGTCTAGTTTTTAGATGTTACTCAGTTCCTGCATAGAAATACCAGAACAACTAGGAAGCTGCATCCAAACCCTGGAGAGAGTGTTGGCAATAAGATAAGTGAGACACTAGCCTCATGCACTCTGAAGTGCAACAGGATGAGGATGGAACAAGCAAAGCCACCATATCTGCCTATTAGTGGCATCTGGGCAGATTTCAGGGAGTTTCTGACAACCAAAATGGCCAGGCATCATCAGAGGACTTCTGTGGATGTGGATGACTAAGCTGGCATGTTCTTTTTATGTAGACTTAGCACCATTCTAAAAGAAATGATGGAAGAACAGGAGAGGGAGTGCCAAAAAAACAAACAAACAAAACTTAACCGTTTTCAAGAGTCCAGTTAGTGATGGTACTGTTCATATAATTATTCTAAGACAATTGTGTTTGTGGAGTAAGATAAAGACAATGAGTGACTGTGAGATAGTTGTAATTCTGTCATTCCATGTGTCCTTGAGAACCAGGATTCTCAGCATGTAAGATATAATATACTGGCAGTTAAGAAAATCTGTGACCCTGAATTTGAATTGAAAATATCAGTATGAAATCATAAGGCCTTCTGTCTTAATCATTATGTGTGTGCATGTATAAATATATATAATATTTTCTAGCTCTGCTTTATTTTCTTGGGCTCCAAAATCACTGTAATAGTGACTGTAGCCATGAAATTAAAAGACGCTTGCTCCTTGGAAGAAAAACTATTACCAACCTAGGCAGCATATTAAAAAGCAGAGACATGACTTTGCCAACAAAGGTCCATCTAGTCAAAGCTATGGTTTTTCCAGTGGTCATGTATGGATGTGAGAGTTGGACTATAAAGAAAGCTGAGTGCCGAAGAATTGATGCTTTTGAACTGTGGTGTTGCAGAAGACTCTTGAGAGTCCCTTGGACTGCAAGGAGATCCAACCAGTCCATCCTAAAAGAAATCAGTCATTAGAAGTCATTGAATATTCATTGGAAGGACTGATGTTGAAGCTGAAACTCCAATACTTTGGCCACTTGATGCGAAGAACTGACTTGTTTGAAAAGACCCTGATGCTGGGGGATATTGCGGGCAGGAGGAGAAGGGGATGACAGAGGACAGTTAGATGGACGGCATCACTGACTCAATGGACATGAGTTTGAGCAAGCTCTGGGTGATGGTGAAGGACAGGGAAGCCTGGCGTGCTGCATTCCATGGAATCACAAAGAGTCAGACACCGCTGAGTAACTGAACAACAAATATGGCAAAGAGATTTTGCAGATATGCTTATATTATGAGAAGAGTATTCTGGATCATCCAGTTGGGCTAATGTAATCATCATCCTATAAAAGGTAGACAGGAGGTTAGAGTTAGAGGTGGAGATGTGACCACAGAGGCAGAGGTTAGAGTGATGCGTGACCAAATGGCTTGGAACGTGAAGAGGAGGCTTGGAGGCTGGAAGAGACTGGAAATAGATTTTCACCCGGAGCCTCCAATAGAAACACAGTCCTGCTGACATCTTGATCTGGCACTCTAAGTCACTTGGAGTTTTTTATTCTGAGCACTGTAAGATAATAGATTTGTGCTGTTTTAAGCCACTAAATTTATGGTAATTTGTTACAGCAGCAATAGGAAACTAGTATAAAGAAATCCCATTCCTATGCCTCTATAGTTGGTTAATTTATTACAAAGGAGGCAAGAATGTACAGTGGAAAAAGATAGTCT
The DNA here is from genome assembly GCA_006408695.1 of Aepyceros melampus. Lineage (NCBI taxonomy): Eukaryota > Metazoa > Chordata > Mammalia > Artiodactyla > Bovidae > Aepyceros > Aepyceros melampus. The sequence continues at coordinate 249,326 of SJXQ01001877.1, read as the reverse complement.
CTTCTCTAAGTGGTACTGGGAAAGCTGGAAAGCTTCATGTAAATCAAGAAAATTAGAATGCTCCCTCATACCATATACAAAAATAAGCTCAGCATGGTTTAAAGACCAAAATATAAGACATGACACCATAAAACTCTAAGAAGAGAATAGAAGCAAAGCATTCTGACATAAATTGTAGCAGTGTTTTCTAAGATCAATTTTCCAAGGCAAGAGAAATAAAAGCAACAATAAACAAATGGGACCTAATCAAACTTAAACACTTTTGCACAGTAAAGGAAGTTGTCAACAAAACAAAAAGACAACCTACAGGATGGGAGAAAATGTTTGCAAACAATGCGGCTGACAAAGGGTTAATATCCAAATATAAAAACAGCTTCCACAACTAAATTTTGAAAAAACAAACAACCCAATCAAAAAATGGTGAAGACCTAAATATATATTTTTCTTTCGAAAAAGGCATACAGATGGCCAATAGGCCTGTGGAAAGATACTGAACATTGCTACTGGTTAGAGAACTGCAAATCAAAACCACATTGATGTATTACCTCACATTCATCAGGATGTCTTCATCAAAAAGTCTATAAATAATAAATGCAAGAGAGTGGTTCAGAGGGCAAAGAACCTACCTGTAACACAGGAGACCCAGGTTCAATCCCCAGGTTGGGAAGATCCCCTGGAGAAGGGAATGGCAATTCACTCCAGTATTCTTGCCTGGAGAATCCCATGGAGAGATGAGTCTGGCAGGTTACAGTCCATGGAGTCGCGAAAGATTTGGACACAACTTAGTGACTAAACGATAACTACTCCTGGGAATATATCTGGAAAAAATGAAATCTCTAATTTGAAAAGATACATGTGTCTCAATATTCATAGCAGTAACCTTTACAAAAGCCAAGACATGAAAACCTCCCACGTGCTCATCAACAGATGATTGCTGCTGCTGCTAAGTCGCTTCAGTCGTGTCCGACTCTGTGCGACCCCATAGATGGCAGCCCACCAGGCTCCCCCGTCCCTGGGATTCTCCAGGCAAGAACACTGGAGTGGGTTGCCATTTCCTTCTCCAATGCATGAAAGTGAGAAGTAAAAGTGAAGTCGCTCAGTCGTGTCCGACTCTTAGCGACCCCATGGACTGCAGCCTAGCAGGCTCCTCCGCCCATGGGATTTTCCAGGCAAGAGTACTGGAGTGGGGTGCCATTGCCTTCTCAGTTTAAGATATATCACAAATACATGCAGACACACACAGAGGAATACTATTCAACCATAATAAAAGAATGGCATATTACCATTTGCAGCTACATGGATGTACCTAGAGAATATTATGCTTAATGAAGACAGAAAAAAACAGATACTATATGTTAGAACTTATATATGGAATCTAAAAAATAATACAAATGAATTTGTATACAAAACAGACTCACAGAAAACAAACAGAGTTACCAAAGGGAGGAAAATTAGAAGGATGTGATTCGCAGATACGAACTACTGTACATGAAATAGATAAACAGCAAAGATTTACTGTATTCAATTCACAGGAAATTGTATTCAATATCTTATACTAACCTATAATGGAATTTAATCTAAAAAAATAACTTGAGTCACTATGCTGCACACTTGAAACTAACACAATATTGTAACTCAGTTGTAATTCAAGAAGAGTAAACAAACAAAAGAAATTCTAACTAGACTCTTCAAAATATCTAAGTCGTAAAATGTACAGACTGAAGAACTGTCCCAGATTGGGAGAGATCAAGCAAACAGGACGACTAAATGCAGTGGGATATCCTGGGTGAAAAAAAAGAATATTAGTGGGACAGTTGGCAAGATTTAAGTAAAACTTCTAGATTAGTGAATAGTATAGTGTTACATTAGTTTTATGATTTTGATTATTGTACTTTGGGTATGTGAGCTGGCACCACTAAGAGAAGCAGGATAAAGGAGAGGGGAAATTCTTAGGCTTTTTTGCAGCTACTGGCTAAGTCTGAAATTGCCTGAAAATAATTTTTAAAGCAGTAAAGATTACTAAAGGGAGCTTACTTCATTTCCTTCATCATTTAATAATAATTAACATTTATTTCTTGGTGGCTCAGAGGTTAAAGCGTCTGCCTCCAATGCGGGAGACCCGGGTTCGATCCCTGGGTCGGGAAGATCCCCTGGAGAAGGAAATGGCAATCCACTCCAGTATTCTTGCCTGGAGAATCCCATGGATGGAGAAGCCTAGTGGGTTACAGTCCACGGGGTCGCAAAGAGTCGGACACGACTGAGCTACTTCACCTATCACCTAACATTTAGTGATTAATATTGACTAGTCACTGTTCTAAAGCTCCACGGATATTAACTTAAATCTTATGCTAGAAGTGGGGACTGTTATGATCTCCGTTTTATAGACGTGAAAAATCTCCCATTTTACAGACATGAAAGCATAGGGAGAGTAGTAGACATATCCAAGGTCATGGAGCTCTGAGACTGTTAAAGTCTACAGTCTATTCTTAACAACTATTCAAGGTGATTGTCTTGCACATTAAAGTTTGAGGATGTATGGCATGAATTTCACTACTTAAGTTACAGCATTTGACTACTTAGGAACCTTTGCTACTTTCTTATTACTGGCTCTATTCTAGATTGGTGACATTGACAAATAACTGAACACAGTAAGCTAAGTTGTTACACTAGTAGTATTTTCAACTGATATGTATTTTAACAAGGACACACTGGTCCTATGGAACTAATGGAATTATTCTATAGAATTATCCCATTATTATATTACTGTTGTTCATTTTTATCAATCAGTGTCTTGATATATTAATTTTCTAAATTTTTTTTTTTAATACTCCCTGGTCCTAGTTGTTTCACTCAAAACATTCAGGCTTTCTATCTGTCTTGGTGCTTTAAGTGCAATCTCCACACTTCCATTCTAGAGTAGAATGCGTCTTATACTGGCTAGAGTTTAATTTTATTCCAATGGCAATAATAGAGAAGGAGTGGCCAGACAAACTGAGAGGAAGGCAGGAGTGACATTCTTGAGCACTTGTAAGATAGTGATATCTGAGTTAGTGAGCAGGAGGAGGGAAGAGAGAAGAGGTAGAACTCATTGTTTCCTTTAGTTTGAAACCACTTAGAGTAAACACTGTATTTTCTCTGTCTTATGCTGAGTTAAGCATACTGTCAATACTTAACAATAAATGGTCATTTGGCTTTAAAGGCTTAATTCCCCATATGTAGAGATTAAAATGTGCCTCTGAAAATAAGATTCTAGAAGAGAATCTTTGATATGTTCTGATGGAGGCTGTAAATCATAGCATTTTATGCAGAATCTTAGATAAGTTAAATATATACCATTTTACCCTTTCATTATATCATAAGTTTCTTTTTAGCATTTTAAAGTAAGTGCCTACAAACTGAAAGTCTTACTCCATTTAGAGACTTTCTGCACATATCTATCCCCACATAGATATGGATATGGTTATACCTAGCTATTTATCTATATAATTATATAAAGCAATTATTCACTGGTAAATTTGTACATTTCATTTTCCAATACAGTGTATTCAGTTTAATCACATACTTTCTAATCTTTTTGCCTCCTAGTCTCAGATTTTTGAATTCAAATTTCCTTCCCTTTGTCTGTATTTAAAAATAATAATAATCATTTTACATCTATTACAAATAACAATACCTAGTCCCTGATTGAATGCTAACATTGTAATTCATTCTCAGGGTTTGGCTGCCATTCATTCATACCTCGAGCTGTGCTCTCATTATATATGACATCAGCAGAAACTCTCAATTCAATTGCAGCCTTTTATTTAATTAGGGACTATGTATTATTTGGTTTGTAGTATCCAGAATTAAAAATAGCCCCTTACACTGTGCAATGGGAAAAGAAGAAAACTTTGAATATATATTCTAATTGGTATTTTTAATACTCTAAAAGCAATCAAAACTTATGTTAAATATTAATTATAATATTTTTCTGCTTTTGTGCACCTTGATTTATTGCTGCCCTTTTGGGCTCACTTTTAATTACATTACAGGAAAACAAAGGATATTTTTATCGGAAGAGTTATTTGGCACAGACAATACGTTCAATGGCGGTGGTGATATTGAACTTTATATTAAACTTAATTTTCAAAAGCATATTTAACACAGTTTGCCAGGCTTTTAAAAATTATTTTTCCTTCCTTTAACAACATGCCTCTCGGGTCTCTATATTAGATATCAGGGACAAAGCTCATAAAGGAACAAAGACCCAAAATCAGGGATGGTCTTTTAAAAGAGGTACAGTTTCAAAGACTCCTAAAGATATAAATCAAAGTGCTTTTGAATACAGAGAGCATTCTAAAAGAATATTGAACTGTTTGCTTAAAATCTCACATTATTTCCTGCTTTTTAAACCCTATTCCTTTTTGAAGGCTAGCACCAGATAGGGACAAAAGGAATATTTTCATGCAAAAATCAGGGCCAGGTACAGAGGCACAGTCAGAGTCTATTTCAAGTGGGGACAGGAATTAATTCAAGTTATTCTCCTCTTTATTCCACATTTAACAGATTTGAAGGATTTCTCCACCTCTCTGACACTTGTGCAGACATCATAGGTCCTGGTTGCACCAGTGGTGGGCACCAGGAAATCTTGGTATGGAATTTTTGGTCCCCTTGGAATGGATCCTGAAAATACAAGAGAGTTGAAATATGTCTCCTCAAGAAGGGTGAGGCTTTGTTTTTTGTTTTTTTCATTGGCCTTCTGGGCCCCCTCTCAGAGTGAAAACAAGCTATCACTCTCTTTCCTTTTTAAAAAGAATTTTATGCAACCCACAGGTGGGCCTTCCCCTAGACTATGGGTAAAAAAGAAAATTTCAGACTTTTGAAGAAGACGGAGATTTTAGCTAGCTTGCTGTAGATGTCTGCTTTTCTCTTTCTTATTTTTTGTGGACTATTTCTAGCACTTCAGCTAAATCAGTACAAATACAAAAAATAACTAATAGGTCATTCTATGACAAATTTCACTTTCCAAAAGTTATGACCAAATACAAGGCTTAAGCCCCTATGAAATGTGAGTTTCATTAAGAAAGTGAAAAGCCATACCTCTGAGTAGAGCAGGTATCTGTGATTTTTCATGTTTCCATAGCAACGTGTAATTTTTATTGAACTCTGAAATAAATAGGCAAATAAAACATACATAAAATATTGATGGGTGGGTGTTGGGTCTGCTGTCCCAGACATTAGTAACTTATGGTCACTATCGTTTCCTTTTTAACTCCTGTAGCCATTTTTCTAGTCATGGTCTGTTTGGTTTTTTTTTTAATTACTTCTTTATTATTCCTATAATACAGAAAGTTTGCTTTTTAATGTGGTTTCCCAACCCTATCTTGTAGTATACACAGAAGAAAGACTATTGAGGAGGTAACAAGAGAATGGAAATAAAATTTTAAACGTTTTCTACATTTTTCTAAGAGAATTATGTGATTTGTTTTGTCCTGAATTGACTTTACAGGTTTCAACTAATTTTTATGATCTATTGACAGTGACTTATGTCTGTGTTTAAAATATGTAATACTGATGAGAAAATAACAAATACAAATAAAATGTATTATTCACATTTAACATGTCAATTTATTATAATAAGTATTCTAACAATATAAACGAGAAAGAAAAAGACTGGATCAATTAAATCATTCATTTTAACTTAAAAAAAGGAAGAAATGCAAGATGAAACTGATCTAACATCCACATATTTTATTGAAGATATTATTCTAGTACTATATATATCTACTATATATATGGTGCTGTATATAATATACATATTATTACTATGTCTGTACGATTTTAGTTTAGTGAATCTTTACTGAGAGTTAACTCTATGCTCAGTGTTGTGCCAGTTATAAAAAAAAAAAGTCTCTGACCTTAAGTTAACATTCTATTAGAAAAGTCATGTTAAAATAGAGGATATGTTTTAAAATTAGGTATAGTGTCTAGAAAAGATAAATCTGTATCCCTACCTTATAGCTTATAATAAAATAAATTCTAAATTTATCAGACTAAAACTTGCAAAATGAAATCAAGAAAACAAGGACTTTTAAAAATATTGATTAAATCTTAGAGAGGGGAAGGCATTCCTATGTATGACCAAAAACTCAGAATCCAGGTTTTAAAATGATAAAATCTGATTCATAAACATAAAAAAACTACACAATGAAAGAATAGCATAAAAAATGTCAAAAGACAAAAAAATTTTCTTGTATCAGAGCAAAGGATTAACTTTTAATAGATATAATATTCTTTCAAACTAATTTCAAAACCTAAAGCATAATAGGAAAATGGACAAAAGATAAGGAAAAACAACTGGCAGTAAAATGTTTAAAAAATGGTCATAGATGAGCTTTTATGAAGCAAAGGCCTCTATGAGATGATCATTTAATGAGATAGCATTTAGCAAACTGGTAAAAAATAATTTTTTTTGTTTCATGACTAACTTGTTAGGAAGAGTTTAGGTATAAATTGTTATCAGCATTGTAAGAGTGGACAATAATTTATGATCTTCTTGGGAAACAATTAGCATATCGGTTCGATTTCTGGGTTGGGAAGATCCCACTCCAGTATTCTTGCCTGGAGAGTCCACATGGACAGAGGAACCTGGTGGGCTACAGTCCACGGGGTCACAAAGAGTCAGACACAACTGAGCGACTAAGCACAGCATAGCCTCAGAATGCACATAATTTCATTTTCGGGCATTCTCACATATGAGCAAAATGCAGGTTACTTCTGCAGCATACTTGCTCTACAAAAAAAAAAAGAAAACAGTATAGAAAACACAGTAAATGTGTGTTTCAGTACATTCAGACAATGGAGTTCTATGCAACCAGTGGAAAAATGAAGCACCTCTGTGAGTACAAATAAGGAGTTACATCTAAAAATATTGTTAAATGAAAACAGCAAGGTGCAGATTAGTATTATACTATACTCCCATTTGTGTTTTAAGAAAGAGCAAAATATATACATATATGCTTCCATATGTTTAGACTATCACTAGAGGTGCAAACAAGAATATTTGCTATCCTTGATGAGATGAATTCATTGTCTAGAGAACAGGGATGGGATAGCAACCTTTTTTTATCACTCTGTATTCTTTTGTGTTTTAAATTTTGCCCAAATATTTATTGTGCCTATGTAATTGATTTTTAAAAATAGGTGCTGTTTTAAGACAATATAAGGGCAAATAAAAAATTGCAAATAGAACTGCCTTATGATCCAGCGATCCCACTGCTGGGCATACACACCGAGGAAACCAGAATTGAAAGAGACACGTGTACCCCAATGTTCATCGCGGCACTGTTTGTAATAGCCAGGACATGGAAGCAACCTAGATGTCCATCAGCAGATGAATGGATAAGAAAGCTGTGGTACATATACACAATGGAGTATTACTCAGCTATTAAAAAGAATACATTTGAATCAGTTTTAATGAGGTGGATGACGCTGGAGCCGATTATACAGAGTGAAGTAAGCCAGAAAGAAAAACATCAATACAGTATACTTACACATATATATGGAATTTAGAATGATGGTAATGATAAACCTGTACG
>SJXQ01001877.1:190801-241564 GCA_006408695.1 Aepyceros melampus | reverse complement strand
GGATTGGGAGTTCATGTACACTCGTGGCTGATTCATGTCAATGTGTAACAAAACGAATACAGTATTGTAAAGCAAAACAAACTAAAAAATAAAAATTAATTAAAAAAATAAAATAAAATAAAAACCTTACTTCATGAAAAATTAACAAAAAAAAAAAAATGCTTAATGCTAGGGAAATTTTAAGTGATAAATGACTACCTATGATGCCTTTCAGAAAAGGTTTAGAATAAGTAGGTCTTGTTCAGTAGTTAAGTTGTGTCTGATTATGCGACCCCATGGACTACAGCACTGGAGTTTGCTCGAACTCTTGTCCATTGAGTCGGTGATGCCATCCAACCATCTCATCCTCTGTAGCAGGTCTTGAACTATACTTGAAACTTAAACCAAGATCAGAAATTATTACCATGAATTAAGATGGTCCTAACTTATCCATATGGCACAAGGCTATGGCTGCATCATTCAAGCAAGAACAGGATAACGTGGAGCATAAAAGAGACAGGTTATGGCAACAGAGAAGAATGGTAGAAGTAACAATGAGATGAAATTGTCTGTTTTCCAGTGAAAGCACAATCATGGATTTATAGTTCAGAACAAATATTCAAATAATATGGTGGAAAGTAACCATGGTGTTAATGATTATGTTGCAGAAGTACCCTTTTCTGCATAAATTCTTAGGTGAGTATAAGTGGTATGATGTATCAGAAAAGGCCATGAACACAGAATTCGGGAGACATTTAGGCTGGTCCCTGTTCTGCCATTAATTAGCAATGTCACCTTGAGAAGGTCACATTGTATCTCCAAGCCTCAATTTTATTGTCCATCCTACATAAGGATGGGGGAACATGCGATAGGTTCATGATTCCACAGTCCTTTTTATATGAAGAACTTTTTCAAGTAAAATGTGAGTGCAAACCAGTAAAACAGATAAAAGCAGGGAAACTTTGTCTAAAGCAGGGATGGGTGCCCCAGAGTTCTCCTGTACGGTATCTTTCTTTCCCATTATGGTCCTTTCTAATGGAGCTAAATCAAAGCCTTGGGAATCAGCAAAGTTCAATTTAAAACTATTTACTGGAGGAGTCCTAAGGTTCCTTTTCATAAGAACATTCACAATTCTAGAATGTAACTGATTCATAGGTTTAATCGTGTTGTGAAATTTCTACAGAAATATTGAAAAAATAATGGTAGTAGTCTGAGGCTACACAGGAACTAACTTACTTCAACAAAGGTTTTTCAGCATCCTTTCTGTAGTTGGACGGCCACATCTCACAAGATACACAGCTGGCTGGGGTATGATCCTGCTGTATTTTATTCTTACAGTCTGTTGGATTTTAAAAATCTGTTTAGGATTCGCTAAGCTTCTTGAATACTTACGCTGATGTCTCATATTTGTTTGGGAACTTTCCCATTGTCTTTCTTCCGCCTCTTCTGGGACTTAGTTCCACTTATAATAGTCTTAATGTCTCTTGTGCTCTTTTTCCTTCTTTCCCCACTTTTTTCTTTGCGCTTCAGTTGAATGTCTTTTACTGACCTGTCATTAGTTTAACCAATCCAGTCTTTTACTTTGTTAAACCTCTCCACTTAGGTTCCTAAATTCAGATATTGTAATTTTAATGCCAAACTATTTATTAGTGTCAATTAAAAAGAATCAACTATGTATTTTTAATTTTATCACACTTTCTTTTGTCCATCTTTTTCTCTATTTCTTTGAGCAAATAAATCATAGCTATTTCAAAGACGTGGATGGCTAATGTCAACATCTGGATTATCTGTGAGTTTGTTCCTATTTTCTGTTTTTGCTTGTGGTTGTTGATTATGGCCATTCCATTTCTTGTGTTTCATTTTTGACTATGTGTAAGACATTGTGTATAAAAAACTAGAGAGACACCACTTGTTAATTTCTACAAAAGAAGTCTTCATAAGCAGATAGTGTAAGGAGCTGATTGTCTAAATGAAAGCAAGGATTTTGCTATATTAGGGCTGAGCTATAACTTTTGCAAACTTACTTTCAGCTTGGTTTTTTGATCATTTATCCCATGCAGCTTCAAAATGTAGTAAATGTATTAAGGTCATGTGAAGGAGGACCGTAAGCATCCAACCTTATGTGTCAGTCTTACACAAATATCGAAAAATCATAGAGTTTTCATCCCCCTTATCCCTCATCCCTCAGCTTCAGGTGAATCTAGAATCAGTAGTGGATGCAAGTAACATGAACTGTCAATTTTTTATCCTAATTCATCCCTCCTTTTAGGTTTCTCTTTTGTTGCTCAATTTATTTTCAGGCCTTCTCCACCAGATTAAGTCTGCAAGATTGTGGAATTTTTCATTTTTCCTTTTGGAATCTTTGATCTGTTTCTTTAACCTTTCACACATTCTTAGATTGATGAGTTCATGTAGAAATGGGTTGTCTGTTTGAAGGACCTCAAGTCTGGACACTGTTTTTCTGGCTTCCCTGTACCACTGAAAATTTTCCTTTCTCTCCCTCCTTCTGTAATACCATCTACTTGCACCAACATCTCATCCTGTGCCAAGAATGACAAATACCCACAAGGAAAAACAAAACAAAACACTCATCTAACTTATCAACTCATCACCTACTAGTTCTCCTCAATCTAGTTTTTGTTGCTTTCTGATGCATATGAAAACATGATTATCGAAGTTCACCCAGCTTTGTTTCATTGTCAATGCAAGCACTCATCTGCAGTAATCTACTCCATTGTACTCAGAAACAGACTTTCATGATCTAGATTTTTAGAAACCTTAAAATCTAAGAAATATGAGACAAATGTTTAAAATTTTAGCATGTGAAACACTATTCATGTTTACAAGTATGAACAGCTGTTTCAAGGTTTTCCTTTAAATGGTCTGACAAACTATGGGATAGTCTGTGGTTATGTAATATAATAGATCACTAACAAATGTACTCATAAATCAGGCTAAAATTTCTTGTACATACATAAAACTACTTAGTAATGTCAGTCTAGAAAAGCAGAATTTTAAAAAAACAGATGAAATCTTAACTTTTTATAAGAATAACCATGTAGGATGAAGTTAAATAAAATTTTAAATTCGATGCTAACCTTCTAGACTGTCATGCAATAATGATTAGTGCCTTGGGTCGAGGAGAATGGTATTTTCTACTGGGGTATGTATATAACAGAAGAAGTATTATTTTATAACATGGTTTGAAATTCTAAGTCACTGATATTACTATCTTTTTTCTTCAAGTCCCAGAATATATCATCATTCATTTTAAATTATTTCTTCAATTAACTCTAAGATATTCATCAAGTTAAAATTTTTACAAAGCATGTAGGGCTTAAGAAATTGTGTGTATGTGTGTTTTATAGTATACTTAAGAAATGAATTTGGTTTGCATACTTTGGATTACTGGGAATTTATTTTATTCTTTCTCTTGTTCTTGATTATCTTATATTTAATCAGAGTTATGTTTGTAAGCACTTTAAATCTAGATTAAAATTTAACCTATAAAAGAGTTGCTTGAGAAATGAATTAACTTTCTCTGCCATTTATTTTCTCCTTAAAAAAAAATTTCATTGGAGCATAGTTGATTCATAGTGTTGTGTTAGATTCAGGTGTACAGTAAAGTGAAAGAGTTATACATATACATATAGCCACCTTTTTTAAGATTCTTATCCCATATAGGTTATTGCAGAGTATTGAATAGAGTTTCATTAGCTATACAGTAGGTTGTTATTAGTTATTTATTTTATATATAGTAGTGTATACTGCAAGGAGATCCAACCAGTCCACCCTAAAGGAAATCAGTCCTGAATGTTCATTGGAAAGACTGATATTGAAGCTGAAACTCCAATACTTTGGCCACCTGATGAGAAGAGCTGATTCATTTGAAAAGACCCTGATGCTGGGGAAGATTGAAGGCGGGAGGAGAAGGGGACTACAGAGGATGAGATGGTTGGATGGCATCACCAACTCAATGGACATGAGTTTGAGTCAACTCCAGGAATTGGTGATGGACAGGGAGGCCAGGCATGCTGTAGTCCACGGGGTCGCAAAGAGTCGGACACGACTGAGTGACTGAACTAAACTAACAGTAGTGTATATGCGTCAGTGTGAAATGCCAGGCTGGATGAAGTACAGGCTGAAATCAAGATTGCCAGGAGAAATGTCAATAACCTCAAATATACAGATGACCACCCTTATGGCAGAAAGTGAAGAACTAAAGAGCCTCTCGATGAAAGTGAAAGATGAGAGTAAAAAGCTGTTTTAAAACTCAACATCGAAAAACTAAGATCATGGCATCAGATTCATCACTTCATGGCAAATAGATGGTGAAACAATGGAAAGTGTGAGGATCTATTATCTTGGGCTCCAAAATCACTGCACATGGTGACTGCAGCCATGATATTAAAAGACACTTGCTCCTTGGAAGAAAAGCTATGACCAACCTAGACAGCATATTAAAAAGCAGAGATATTAGTTTGCTGACAAAGGTCCATCTAGTCAAAGCTATGGTTTCTCTAGTAGTCATGTATGGATGTGGCAGTTGAACCATAAAGAAAGCTGAGCACCAAAGAATTGATACTTTTGAACAGTGGTGTTGCAGAAGACTCTTGAGAGTCCCTTGGACTGCAAGGAGATCTAACCAGTCAATCCTAAAGGATCAGTCCTGAATATCCATTGGAAGGACTGATGCTGAAGTTCCAGTACTTTGGCCACCTGATGCGAAGCACTGACTCATTGAAAAAGATCCTGATGCTGGGAAAGATTGAAGGCAGGAGGAGAAGGGGATGACAGACGATGAGATGGTTGGATGACATCACTGACTCAATGGACATGAGTTTGGGTAAGCTCCAGGAATTGATGATGGACAGGGAAACCTGGCGTGCTGCAGCCCATGGGGTTGCAAAGAGTTGGACATGACTGAGCAACTAAACTGATATATGTCAATACCAATCTCTCAATTTATCCCTCCCCTCCCTTATACTCTGGTAATCATAAATTTGTTTTCTACATCAGTGAATCTATTTCTTTTTTGTGAATAGGTTCATTTGTACCTACCAGTGACATGAGGGAGAAGGCAATGGCACCCCACTCCAGTACTCTAGCCTGGAAAATCTCATGGACAGAGGAGCCTGGTAGGCTGCAGTCCATGGGGTCGCTAAGAGTTGGACACGGCTGAGTGACTTCACTTTCACTTTTCACTTTCATGCATTGGAGAAGGAAATGGCAACCCACTCCAGTTTTTCTGCCTGGAGAATCCCAGGGACTGGGGAGCTGGTGGGCTGCCATCTATGGGGTCGCACAGAGTTGGACACGACTGAAGCGACTTAGAAGCAGCAGCAGCAGCAGCAGCAGCAGCAGCAGTGACATGAGAGCTGACTGTGGCTCAGATCATGAACTCCTTATTGCCAAATTCAGACCTAAATTTAAGAAAGTGGGGAAAACCACTAGACCATTCAGGTATTACCTAAATCAAATCTCTTATGATTATACAGTGGAAGTATATCAGAAGAAATAGATTTAAGGGATTAAATCTGATAGAGTGCCTGATGAACTATGGACTGAGGTTCGTGACATTGTATAGGAGACACAGAGCAAGACCATTCCCAAGAAAAAGAAACACGTAAAAGCAAAATGGCTGTCTGAGGAGGCCTTTCAAAGCTTTGAAAAGAAAAGAAGTGAAAAGCAAAGGAGAAAAGGAAAGACATAAGCATCTGAATGCAGAGTTCCAAAGAATAGCAAGGAGAAAGCCTTCCTCAGCAATCAATGCAAAGAAACAGGGGAAAACAACAGAATGGGAAAGACTAGAGACCTCTTCAAGAAAATTTAGAGATACCAAGGGAACATTTCATGCAAAGATGGGCTCAATAAAGGACAGAAATGAATGGACCTAACAGAAGCAGAAGATATTAAGAAGAGGTGGCAAGATTACACAGAACAACTGTACAAAAAATATATTCATGACCCAGATAATCACTATGGTGTGATCACTCACCTAGAGCCAGACATCCTGGAATGTGAAGTCAAGTGGGCCTTAGAAAGCATCACTGTGAACAAAGCTAGTGGAGGTGATGGAATTCCAGTTGAGCTATTTCAAATCCTGAAAGATGATGCTATGAAAGTGCTGCACTCAGTATGCCAGCAAATTTGGAAAACTCAGCAGTGGCCACAGGACTGGAAAAGATCAGTTTTTATACCAATCCCAAAGAAAGGCAATGTCAAGGAATGTTCAAACTACCGCACAATTGCAATCATCTCACACGCTAGCAAAGTAATGCTCAAAATTCTCTAAGCCAGCTTTGTGAACTATGAACTTCCAGATGTTCAAGCTGGTTTTAGAAAAGGCAGAGGAACCAGAGATCAAATTGTCAACATCTGCTAGATCATTGAAAAAGCAAGAAAGTTCCAGAAAAACATCTATTTCTGCTTTATTGACTATGCCAAAACCTTTGTGTGGGTCACTATAAACTGTGGAAAATTCTGAAAGAGATGGGAATACCAGACTACCTGACCTGCCTCTTGAGAAACCTATATGCGGGTCAGGAAGCAACAGTTAGAACTGGACATGAAACAACAGACTGGTTCCAAATAGGAAAAGGAGTACGTCAAGGCTGTATATTGTCACCCTGCTTATTTAACTTCTATGCAGAGTACATCATGAGAAATGCTGGGCTGGAAGAAGCACAAGCTGGAATCAAGATTGCCAGGAGAAATATCAATAACCTCAGATATGCAGATGACACCATCCTTATGGCAGAAAGTGAAGAGGAAATAAAGAGCCTCTGGATGAAAGTGAAAGAGGAGACTGAAAGTTTGCTTAAAGCTCAACATTCAAAAAACTGAGATCACAACATCCGGTCCCATCACTTCATGGGAAGTAGATGGGGAAACAGTGGAAACAGTGTCAGACTTTATTTTTCTGGGCTCCAGAACCACTTCAGATGGTGACTGCAGCCATGAAATTAAAAGATGCTTACTCCTTGGAAGGAAAGTTGTGACCGACCTAGACAGCATATTCAAAAGCAGAGACATTACTTTGCCAACAGAGGTCCATCTAGTCAAGGCTATGGTTTTTCCAGTGGTCATGTATGAATGTGAGCGTTGGCCTATAAAGAAAGCTGAGCACAAAAGAATTGATGTTTTTGAACTATGGTGTTGGAGAAGACTCTTGAGAGTCCCTTGGACTGCAAGGAGATCCAACCAGTCCATCCTAAAGGGAATCAGTCCTGCGTGTCCATTGGAAGGACTGATGTTGAAGCTGAAAGTCCAATATTGTGGTTGCCTGATGCGAAGAACTGACTCATTTGAAAAGACCCTGTGCTGGGACGGATTGAGGGCAGAAGCAGAGGGTATGACAGAGGAAGAGATGGTTGGATGGCATCACCAACTCAATGGACATGAGTTTGAGTCAACTCCAGGAGTTGGTGATGGACAGGGAGGCCTGGCGTGTTGCAGTCCATGGAGTTACAAAGAGTCAGACACAACTGAGCAACTGAAGTATACTGAACTGAACCAGTGACAGGATACGATACTTGTCTTTCTCTGTCTGATACAGTTCACTCAATATGATAACCTCATATCCATTTTTTCTCTTTCCCTTTTATCTCAAGGACCTGAAATGTACTGACACATTATTGACATTTTCCTTCATATAGCAGTTTGCCACATCTCTATTTATCATTGTGTTATTACGACATTGGACCTTAGTTTAATTATTGAGCACATTCAGATCCTTGGGTTCCATCTCAGAAAGGAATCACCAGAGATAGTTCCCAAAATTTGCATTTAATTTGCACATTGATGCATGCTATACCTGAATACCATTATCCAGTGACCATTCGATAAAAATAACATAGGACAGCATCACCTCTGACTACTTTGCTATCAACGGAAAGAACATTACCCTGGTTGCCATTAAAATGCCCATAGCAGCTCCCTCCATTCATACTGGCCAGGAACCTACCTTATTGCCTCATCCTATCTATATTCTTTTCTGGAGGGCCCCCAGTTGGACACGACTAAAGCAACTCAGCATGCATTCATGTACCATTATATATTATCTATTCTGTTAGGTTAAAGCGTCTGCCTGCAATGTGGGAGACCTGGGTTCGATCCCTGGGTTGGGAAGATCCCCTGGAGAAGGAAATGGCAACCCACTCCAGTATTCTTGCCTGGAAAATTCCATGGACGGAAGAGCTTGGTAGGCTACAGTCCATGGGGTCGTAAAGAGTCAGACACGACTGAGCAACTTCACTTTCACTTTCTGTTATTGATAAGTATTTGTTTACTCTTTGGTTCGGAGCTACTCTGAATTTTTGCTATAAATATTCCTGTACCTGTTTTCGTAAAAACATATAAACATTTCAATTGGGTATGTACTTAAGGGATGAAACTGTTGGCTCATAAAGTATTTGTATATGTCTTTATGAAAAATATTGTCTTTAATTTCTTTTGACAAGTTTTATATTTTAAAAAATTACATCAGAGTATATTTAATTGGTTAGTTTCAGGTGTACAGCAAAGTGTGTTATACATATATCTGTTTTTTCAAGTTTTTTCCCATTTATGTTATTATAGATGATTGAGCTAAGTTCCCTGTGCTTTACAGTAGGTCTTTGTTGGTTATCTATTTACTGATATAGATATATAGTAATGTGTATATGGTAATCCCAAGTTCCTAATTTATCTGTCTTCCCCACCTTTCCCCTTTGGTAACCATAACTTTTCTAAGTATGTGAGTCCGTTTCTGTCTTGTAAATGAGTGCATTGGTATCAATTTTTAGATTGCACCTGTGAGTGATATCATAGGCTCTCTGTTGTTCTCTTCCTGACTTAATTTACTTAGTATGACAGTGTCTAGGTCCATTCATGTTGCAGATGAATGTGTTTCTCTTCTGTGGCTGAGGAACAGTCCATCGTATGTATGTACCACGTCATCTTTGTCCACTCATGTGTTGTTGACCATTTAAGTTGCTTCATGTCATAGCTGTTGACATTCGTGTTGTAACAAATAGTGGCGTGCCTGTATCTGTTTGAATTGCGGTTTTCTCCAGGTTTCACTTTAGTAAATCTGCCCAGGAAATTTCCATTGTGGTTATACCACTTCTTTCTCCCACTAACAACTTGAGAGACTTCTAGTCACTCCATCATATCACCAATAACAATTAACATTGCCTTAAAAAAAAAAAAAAACTTTTAGCCATTCTGACAGCTTGGAGTATTACCTTGTTGTTTTAATTTTCTTTAATGACTAGATGCATTGATGTGGTCTCAGATGGATGTTGTGAGAGTTGAAAGATACAGTGCATGCCAAGCTCTTTGTACAGCGCCTTACACAGCCAGTGCTCAGTGAAACCAGGCATCTTATTAGTATACCTTGGCTCATTTGTTTGCAGGAAAGGACCATGGCATGGTCTCAATGTGGCACATTCTTTCCCTTTAATAATCATTGTTTTTTTCCTTTCTGGGTTGCTACTGCAAAAATAAAACAAAAACTAACAAAAACAAAATCCCAGACAACTAGAAAATTCATAGAAGAGAATGCTAGTGAAACAAGAAAAAGAAACATTTTTATGGCTATGTTTCTATTTTAACTAGTATAAGCAACCAAGGTTTATTTTATTGAGCGCCACTGAATTAACACAAATGAAATGTAACCTCATTAATCACCATTTATTGATTTACACCTCACTAATGCAATCATTTAGGCAAGTAGCTGTTAGGTAATGGTGTCTCATTATAGGTTCTCGTGTAATTTCAAGATAGGAATTATTATCAAGTATGTCAAATGGGAATCCTGTGCACTGGGTGTGTGATAATCTGAGTACTCAAAGAGTTGTGTAAGATACCACAAGGGACCTTTCCAACTAGCCAATAATGAATAATGTAGTTTTCCTTTGCCACACTTTAAAGGGAGTTTTCCTTCTTGGCTTTTATCCTTGGGTCTTAATGTAGCAGGGATGAAGCCACCATTTCTGGCCACATTCTACTCCTTTGACTGGAGAGAGTCAGAAGAGAAAGATGGCCGTGAATTGTGGGCAGTAAGGGAAGTAGAGGTTTCTAAAGACAGATGGCACAACAGTGTCAGTGAAATGACGTCCGTTCAGGAATTTAGAACTAGGAATGACATGACAGAGGCCACAGAATGGCCTTAAATTTTGAGCTGTCTAAACAGTACCAGCAGGCAGGCATCAATCAGTGCCATCCAGCATATGGACAAGAAAATTTATCCTGACAAAGTAACTTTTACTATTTGAATTATTGAAATATTGGTTGTTTCTCTTGCATGAATGCTGAGTAGGGGAGCCCTACAGACTCATGCTGGTACAAATGTTTAGTGTAACAATAAACAAATTCACTGGTGTGGGATACAGCACAAACTATATATAGTAAGAAATTTAATTTTTTTCATTTGTGAGGTTATCATAGACTTTAAATATATTGTCTAATGTATATACCACAGGTTGTGCAGTGGAGTAGTGATTTTACCCCTTAACAAAGAATTGACTATATAAACCACAATGCCCTCTGAGTCAACAAATATTTACGTAGTTGCTGAGGGCTCCAAGGCTGCCTTTAGTGCTGTGGTGGATGGAAGGATGTATACATGTCAACATGTATGTGTAATTTGTAGACATAAGTTTAAGTCAAAGCAAGGTATGGAAAGTGCAGTCATAGCCAAGCCTTCTGGAGCCTGTATGGGGTTGACTTCATGGTTTAAAGAGATGATTCTTAACAGGGATGGCTTTGCTTTTGAGGGGACATCTGTAAACATGTGGAGACTTTGTTGTTTAGCACAACTAAGGGAGAAGGGACTGCTGGCATCTAACAGGTAGAGACCAAGGATGCTGCTTGGTACCCATCGTGCACAGGGAAGCCCTTACAACAAAGAACTCTTTAGCCCCAAATGCCAGGAGTGCTGAGGTTAATAATCCCTGATTTATAACATTAAGCCTTATCCCCAAGGCTCAGAACAGGACCTGACACATAGTAGGCTATCGGGAAATACGTGTGAAAGCATAAGCATTACTATGAAGTTACTGACCTATTCAACAGGAAATTTTGTTTAAATCACAATACTCAAAAGGAGTGAATAATGCAGTGTGTGAATTATACCTCGAAAAAGTTCTTACAAAGCAATTATTATTTTGCTTTTTATGAATGTAATGTTTATATTTTTTCACATTTTCATATGAGGTTAAAAGAGGTGGCTTTGGAGTCAGACAAATACAATTTAAAATCCTCATTGCCCCTCAGTTTCTTGGACTATAAATTAGGAGAAAAATAAATAAATAGGGGGAGTATGATGGCAGAGTGGCAAAGACTCCACATTTCAGTGCAAGAGTTGCAAGAGACATGAGTCCAGTCCCTAGGTCAGGAAGATCCTCTGGAGTAGGAAATGGCAACTGCTCTAGTATTCTTGCTTGGAAAATTCCATGAACAAGAGGAGCCTGGCAGGCTATAGTCCATGGGATTGCAAAAGACTTGGACACGACTGAGTGACTGAGCCCAGCACAACATAATAATATTATACATATGTTTATATATATGTATATATACATACATTTATAACACTTATTGTGTGTTAATAATGATTACAGCCTCCTATCAGGGCATACTGTTATGGAATTCAGCTGATTGTGTATTATCCTTTGAACTGTTCCCTGGCAGACATGGTTAATTCCTATTTGATGAAAGGATTAATTTATTCTAAGATACTGTTCTAATATGGTACCTTAATAAGCCATTTTGTAGTATAAGTTGCTTCATCTATACGACCTCTTCAGTAGAGAGAATTTCCCCATGCCAGGCTCTGTACTGAAGGCTTCACATGCATCTTATTCTATAATCCTCACATGACATATTGGGGTTTGTGGTTCCAAGACTCAAGGAGATCTGGCCAGCCAGGTAGTAAGTCGCAGATTGGGGATTCAAACACACATGTGTCTAACTCCAAAAACCAACCTCTTTCCCACTGTGAAAGACTGTGTCTTTGAGCAACCAGGAGAAGACTTCATCAAGGATGGATAGAATCTACATACCTAGGAAGGAAAGGAGGTCTGATGAAGATGGACCGAAGCGAGGGTAGACTCATCTCCCAGTAAAAGCACAAGTATTTTGTTACATGCAGGTTGTTCATCGTTAACAATAGTACATCACTGGAACCAACTTTATGACTATCACTAGGGGATCAGATAAATAATATAGAGCAGTATACATAGCAATTATAGATGATAAAGCAGATCTCTGTACTTACAAAGATGTCACATTTGTTATGAAGATGAAAACAGGTTATGGAATGAGGTGTGCCTATATTCATATGTACATGTATATATTGGACAGAATCACAACCATACATGTGACTGGAAATAATACCTATAAAGGAGGAAGAGATTATGAGGCAGAGTGATATTAAGTAAGATTATACTCCTTCCTTTTACTCTTTCTTTTAAACAAACACATATTTACACAAAAAGTCACTGATTTGACAGGTATGTATTATATACCTACTATGGCCAGGCACCACTCTTCTAAATGTTTGTATCTCATTCTTGCTCCATAATTAATCTGGAAACATTGTATGAGTTTGCTTCATTGATATCTAAGTCACAACCGAGGACTAAGCTGATACTACTCAGTAAGGTAATCTAGTTGAGAATGCAGGGAATGGAGAGGGTGACGTTTATACCCTCCACCTCTTACAGAGTCTAGAGTACGTGTTCCTCCCATAAGCCTCTCCGTGGCATCATTTGGTAAAAATCTGGGAGCCAAAATTCAGCCCCTGTATTCTGGACATGGGAGAATGAACCATTCCTGAAAACAGGGAGGACTGAAGAATTTTTAAAGAATCTCTTCAGAGCATTGTTCCTGTTACTCTAATATAACTACTTATTCATATGATACTTTCCACAGATTCTGATTTTTATGGTGCCATAAAGTGAGATTTTCAGAAACTTGGTGGTGGGTAACATAATGCCATCAATGGCACAATTAATTAATGAAGAATTCTACTTAGTGAGGGCGAGCATCATATTTTTCTGAAAATGAATCTTGAGAGTTTCCTTCATTATACTGTGATTCTGCTTCCATTATCATTTAGAGATTGAGGCATGAGATGGGTCTGGTGATTATAATGATTTAGGAGGAGAAATAATATGTTAGAACTATGGGAGATTCTATAATTTCATGGTCTATAGCATAAAAAAATATATCACATCACTAGATCAGGTATGTTGTACTTTCATATTGACTGTTGTGATACCTTGCACAGTATACCTGATTGCAAATTTATACTGAACTCCCCTAACATCAGTGGCATATATATTGTAGTTCCTAATGAAGAAAAGAGAATGTAAATATATTTTTATTAGAAATTTCTTTAGGGTCTAGGATATAATGGCACATATGATGGGGGGAGAAATTATTCATTAAGTATTTCCTTGGAATTATTATAATTTTGACTTATAATATGACAGACTCTAGACCCTGTGGATGCTTTGGCTGGGGCTGAGTGGAACTGCCCGGATCTGTTAGCCGTATGGAGCACATAATACCTCTTATCTGAAACCTGTAATAAAGATTTTTTTGCTTTCTAGGATAATTAGAGGTTCTGACAATTAGAGTCTTTAACAGTTTGGGCCATAACTTCTTTAGAAACAATAATTTTTACCTGTACAAAAATATGCTCCTGAGATTATATGGGTCACTTGAAGATTTGGGGTTTTGATTCTTGAAACCTCAACCATTAAAATTGGAATACCTCAAATACATTCTGGTATACAGAAATGTGGCATCATGAGTAGTCAAGTAAGAGATTAAATGAATTTCCAGTTTCTACCTGAATTTTTTTTTTTTTTTTAGTTTTTTTAGGGGATTGAAAAAAAGGAACTTTAAACAAAGACAGCTAAAAAACATTCCATTCGACATGATTATTAACAGAATTTTTTAAATTTATTTATTTTAATTGGAGGCTATTTACTTTATAATATTGTATTGGTTTTGCCATACATTTTTAAATAGATGAATTCTGAGAAACATAAGTACCAGATTATTTCTTTCAGGCATTAGATCTCAAAGAAATGGAATTAATGAATATTATTTTACAATTTTGTGCTTGTAGCTTTTTCAATCATATTTTACTGAATCTAAGATGCATTAAAGGTAGAACACACCATTATTTTATAGACTGTTGTGAGTTATGATTATAAGACAGCTCAACTTTGAGAAGTCTGAAAAATATATTTTTGAGAAATTTTTTTAAAGACATATTTTGGAATCAGTGAAATTTGGTAATCCCATGTGATACATGCTGAGAAAAAGCAAACAGCACACATATATGTAGGTATTCTCCATTCCCAAACCTCCACTGATATTTTGTCCTGTATCTCCCATAATTGCATATACAGTTTTTCTTTTTATGAGATGGGACCACTTGATACATTCTGAATTGCAACTGACTTTTTTCCTGAGAAATATATATGGTCACTCTTCCATACCAGTTAACTCACTTTTAAAAAATGACTAAAATTTATTCAGAAATGCCTTTTCTATGTTTAAGTTAGAAGTTACAAACTGTGGTGTACAATTCAGTTTTAAATAATCAAAAAAATTCATATACATTCCTGCTTTTCAGCTTCTCTTGAAAATCATGTCAGTGTGATGCTTTTGCGCAGCGACAATTTCCAGCCAAGTGGTAACTGACCTAGTTAGAAGATGCATCCTTCTTCTGATGCCACATGCTCCCTGCGGTGTCCTAGCCTCATATGTATGACCTTTATCTATTGTTTACATGCCCACCCTGCCCCTACTGGAGTTTAGGTTTGCAACCTCAACTTTAAACATTTGGAACAAAAGGCACAGAAATAACCTTTTTGTTACATTCCAAGTTCACTTAAGAAAATTACAAAATTTCTCACTGCCACTTCTACCATTTGGTTTTATTTCTTCTGCCAACATTTGGGTATCTGACTGTAAAACTTTTCAATCCTCCCATTTCCATAAAGCTACAATAAATGAGTAATCAGCTTCATTTAATTGGCCCCAGTTTTTATTACTCTTTCCTATCATGTGCAACTCATTTGATTATCGTAGACCCAATGACACATTCACATTGGAAATTCATCATTAAAACTACTTCTCTAATGATCTGCCATTGTTGATGTTGTTTAGTCACTCTTGTTCAGTCGCTCAGTCATGTCAGACTCTTTGCACCCATGGACTGCAGCACACCAGGCTTTCCCATCCTTCACCATCTCCGGAGCTTGCTCAAACTCATGTCCATTGAGTCGGTGATGCCATCCAACCATCTCATCCTCTGTCGTCCCCTTTTCCTCCTGCCCTCAATCTTTCCCAGCATCAGGGTCTTTTCCAGTGAGTCAGTTCTTCGCATCAGGTGGCCAAAGTATTGGAGCTTCAGTTTCTGCAACAGTCCTAATGAATATTCAGAATTGATTTCCTTTAGGATTGACTGGTGTGATCCTCTTGCAGTCCAAGGGTTCTCAAGAGTATTCTCCAACACCACAGTTCAAAGGCATCAGTTTTTTGGTGTTCAGCCTTCTTTATGGTCCAACTCTCACATCCATAGACGACTATCCACCCAAAATGAAAATATTTATACTGTTAGTTATCCCATCTTTTTGTCTCTGCCATCCAAGCTGATCACTTCTTTAGTTGTTATTTCCCTAGAGCTTCGGAGCTGAACCCACCTTTTTATCTCCACCATTTCTTTTGAGGCACACATCTTTGTGGAAGTGTCTGTGTAAGCCTCAAGAACAGGAAGAGACTGAAAGTTCCATTTGCTGACGTGGCCCATTTTCTAGTACTTTGGTTTGACTGCACTTGATGTGGATTGATTTAGTAACCCTAAGCATGGAATCGCATGCTTTTCTGAATAGATTTCTTCTTATAATAATTTTACCACTTAAATAGATTTCTTGGAGAGATTCCTAGTATGACCAATATAACACTGTTGTTTGAATGTTTATATCCTACAAAATAGACAATAAAATAATTTGAACATAATTTATATTTCTGGAAGAAATACAAACACATTACTATTTTGCTGCAAGCCAGAAAGAAAAAAATATATATATACACAACACTGAATTGAGTGAAATTATGTGACTACCAAACAATAAGTATTATGAAGAATTTATTCCAGAGTACTAGTTTACATATG
This sequence comes from Aepyceros melampus, assembly GCA_006408695.1. NCBI lineage: Eukaryota > Metazoa > Chordata > Mammalia > Artiodactyla > Bovidae > Aepyceros > Aepyceros melampus. The sequence continues at coordinate 225,405 of SJXQ01001877.1, read as the reverse complement.
TCACAACTAGATAAAAGGCTCTTTTTGTGCAATCTCTCTCTTTCTCTTTTGTGCCTATAATGTCATACCAGTTATGGTAGCCATTGAATGTTATTCCCATGAGGAATGGTACGGTAGGACTGAATTGAACCCTTTGCACCAAGGGACTGAACTATAATGGTGTTATCTCTTCAAAACACCCAAGTCTCTAAGAGCTCTTCCCATGGGGATGTGTAAAACCTGAGAGCCTCCTGGGTAGGTTGCAGTTAGATTGTCTCCTCTGAAATATAAATTAGATGCAAAGATGTATAAACTAGGAACTTTTCCAGACTTACTTTTAAAGAAGTACAGTATTTCCCAGGCTTCCATGAAGGCAAGAGTCATTGCACTGTCAGAAATTCAGTAGTAACATGGAGATTCTGTCTACTTTCCAAGTGTGTTGAGTAAGGAACAGTCAGGAAGCTGATTGGATATAGTTACATTTCAAAGGCTCCTTTAACTATATTTGTTCTTTTTAACTAAGCCAGAATTAGGACATGAAGCCATATTGTTTTGCCCTGCTCATGTATCATGATCCTGATGACTATTGTAAAATGTCTAAATATTAAACAAAACATGTTTAATATTGAATATCTAAAACATATATAGAATAGAAAAATAAAGCTCTCATAATGCCAATGTTCAGAGACAATCTCTGTTAATATTTTCATGTGTGTTAGGTCTAGTTGAGGTGTGTTTTTTTGACACATTTAAAAAATTTGAAATTATGCCATATGTAAATATTATATTAAATTAATTGAAGAAAGTGGGCAACACCAATAGACCATTCAGGTATGACCTAAATCAAATCCCTTATGATTATACAGTGGAAGTGAGAAATAGATTTAAGGGTCTAGATCTGATAGATAGAGTGCCTGATGAATTATGGAATGAGGTTCGTGACATTGTACAGGAGATAGGGATCAAGACCATCCCCATGGAAAAGAAATGCAAAAAGGCAAAATGGCTGTCTGGGGAGGCCTTACAAAAGGCTGTGAAAAGAAGAGAAGCAAAAAGCAAAGGAGAAAAGGAAAGATATAAGCATCTGAATGCAGAGTTCCAAAGAATAGCAAGAAGAGATAAGAAAGCCTTCTTCAGCAATCAATGCAAAGAAATAGAGGAAAAGAACAGAATGGGAAAGACTAGAGATCTCTTCAAGAAAATTAGAGATACCAAGAGAACATTTCATGCAAGGATGGGCTCGATAAAGGACAGAAATGGTCTGGACCTAACAGAAGCAGAAGATATTAAGAAGAGGTGGCAAGAATACACGGAAGAACTGTACAAAAAAGATCTTCATGACCCAGATAATCATGATGATGTGTTGACTAATCTAGAGCCAGACATCTTGGAATGTGAAGTCAAGTGGGCCTTAGAAAGCATCACTACGAACAAAGCTAGTGGAGGTGATGGAATTCCCGTTGAGCTGTTTCAAATCCTGAAAGATGATGCTGTGAAAGTGCTGCACTCAATTTGCCAGCAAATCTGGAAAACTCAGCAGTGGCCACAGGACTGGAAAAGGTCAGTTTTCATCCCAATTCCAAAGAAAGGCAATGCCAAAGAATGCTCCAACTACCGCACAATTGCACTCATCTCACATGCTAGTAAAGTAATGCTCAAAATTCTCCAAGCCAGACTTCAGCAATATGTGAACCGTGAACTCCCTGATGTTCAAGCTGGTTTTAGAAAAGGCAGAGGAACCAGAGATCAAATTGCCAACATCCGCTGGATCATGGAAAAAGCAAGAGAGTTCCAGAAAAACATCTATTTCTGCTTTATTGACTATGCCAAAGCCTTTGACTGTGTGGATCACAGTAAACTGTGGAAAATTCTGAAAGAGATGGGAATACCAGACCACCTGACCTGCCTCTTGAGAAATCTGTATGCAGGTCAGGAAGCAACAGTTAGAACTGGACATGGAACAACAGACTGGTTCCAAATAGGAAAAGGAGTACGTCAAGGCTGTATATTGTCACCCTGCTTATTTAACTTATATGCAGAGTACATCATGAGAAATGCTGGACTGGAAGAAACACAAGCTGGAATCAAGATTGCTGGGAGAAATATCAATAATCTCAGATATGCAGATGACACCACCCTTATGGCAGAAAGTGAGGAGGAGCTAAAAAGCCTCTTGTTGAAAGTGAGAGAGGAGAGTGAAAAAGTTGGCTTAAAGCTCAACATTCAGAAAACGAAGATCATGGCATCTGGCCCCATCACTTCATGGGAAATAGATGGGGAAACAGTAGAAACAGTGTCAGACTTTGTTTTTTTGGGCTCCAAAATCACTGCAGATGGTGACTGCAGCCATGAAATTAAAAGGCGCTTACTCCTTGGAAGAAAAGTTATGACCAACCTAAATAGTATACTCAAAAGCAGAGACATTACTTTGCCGACTAAGGTCCGTCTAGTCAAGGCTATGGTTTTTCCAGTAGTCATGTATGGATGTGAGAGTTGGACTGTGAAGAAGGCTGAGTGCCAAAGAATTGATGCTTTTGAACTGTGGTGTTGGAGAAGACTCTTGAGAGTCCCTTGGACTGCAAGGAGATCCAACCAGTCCATTCTGAGGGAGATCAACCCTGGGATTTCTTTGGAAGGAATGATGCTAAAACTGAAGCTCTAGTACTTTGGCCACGGTATGCGAAGAGCTGACTCATTGGAAAAGACTCTGATGCTGGGAGGGATTGGGGGCAGGAGGAGAAAGGGACGACCGAGGATGATATGGCTGGATGGCATCATGGACTCAATGGATGTGAGTCTGAGTGAACTCTGGGAGTTGGTGATGGACAGGGAGGCCTAGCGTACTGCGATTCATGGGGTCGCAAAGAGTCGGACATGACTGTTTGACTGAACTGAACTGAACTGAAATATTATATCCTGCTTTTTTCATTCAATTCATAGCATACAGATACACAGACATATAATGTACAATGCAGCCAATAGCATATTTCAGAGCCGTTTCCCCTTGTTTCTTGAAAATTTCTAGAGCATAATTTAATGGCATCATTGTATGGCTGTCCATTGGGTCAACATAATAAAATTTGCTGAACTTTTCTCTACTGTAGGTCATTTAGTCTGTTTTCATTTCTTGGTATTATAGATAACCACATTGCAAAGAATTTGTAGTGATTCGGGGTGAATGTAATTCTGGGTGCATACGATTCTGGGTGAATGTGATTCTGGGGTTTCCTGCATAGCAGGCAGATTCTTTACCAACTGAGCTATCAGGGAGGCCCTTGAATGAAAATAAATTGGTAAAAAGTATGAAATCTTTTAAGACTCAACAGACAGACCACCAAATGGCTTGACAAAAGTATTACTGCTAACTTACATGCATTGAATGAGCCCTAATTTTAACCCCACACCCCACTCCAGTACTCTTGCCTGGAAAATCCCATGGACGGAGGAGCCTGGTGGGCTGCAGTCCATGGGGTTGCTAGGAGTCGGACATGACTGAGCGACTTCACTTTCACTTTTCACTTCCATGCATTGGAGAAGGAAATGGCAACCCACTCCAGTGTTCTTGCCTGGAGAATCCTAGGGACGAGGGAGCCTGGTGGGCTGCCATCTCTGAGGGTCACACAGAGTCGGACATGACTGAAGTGACTTAGCAGCAACAGCAGTACTAGGTAAACTTATCTTGTAAACATCTCTCTTCATAAATAAAAATGTGATGTCTTTGTTGTTGGAGTACATTTCTTTTATTCCTGGTAAAGGTGAATGCTTTTTTCATGTAGGCATTTACTTTTGTGGGAATTGTTATATTGCTACAGACAAGGGTGGCCTTACACAGTGTGGTCTATGCATATTTGAATATCAGGCTTATTTTTTTTAATGCTTTTTAATTTTTGAAGTGCTGTCACATACATAATTACCTTGTCTGAATCTTAAAACAACCTTTTGATGTCAGAAAGATCAAGTATTAATCCTGTCTTTAAAACTGAGACAATGGAGGCTCAGGAAATCAGTGACTGGCCCAAGTCCATCCCGTTAGCAAGCAGAAGAGGTGTTTTTATTTTGTTCTGTTTTTTCTCTGTTGAATCAGATAGTTTGACTTTAAACTACTTTATGTGAAGTAAGTCCAGTTAAGGCAAAGTATAAGAAAGTAAGTAGGGATTACTGTTTAATTCCTTTATTTGCTTCCTAAAAGAGAGTACAAAACATCCAGAAAAAAAGACTGGCACCACTTTCCACATGATGTCTAAAAGACACTCCATTTTTGAACCAGAATGAATGCTTAGCAAGAGAATTAAAAAAGATGAGCTGGAGGGCTGTTTTCTGACTGTTGCATCAGAAAATACTAACCTTAAACACTCATGAGCTTAGACATAAGATGACGTAAGAAGTGTCTAGAAAGCATGCAGAGGACCAGCTGTTGTTTTGAGGCAGTGTATACCAGGACACCACAAGCCAAGCAAGTAGAGTGTTGAGTGTACATTCAGCGTAAAAGATTGTGTTTTTCCTTCATTATTACATTAAAAATGTTTGCTAATTTTAGAAAGCCAACTATGTCTTCTAAGTTGCTGACCTAAAGAGAAAATGTCATAAACATGAGCTTACAGGGAATTTCAGATTTGAATCCCTTTATGTAGATCTTCCCATTGAAGGAAAATCACACAACTTTTTGGAAAAGAAAACTTAGAGGTTTTATTTTTAATTGCATCAGTTTTATGGATTCCAAAATTTTTTTAGGCACACTATGGTGCATGTATTCTGGTGAAATGGGACCATATAAGCTGTATGGAACTTTTAACTGTGTGGAATTTAGGTGTTCTATATGTTGTCATTAGAGAACCATACAACTTGAGATGTAGCAGTTGTGTCAGGATTCTTAGTTGCAAGCAACCAAAACTGATTATGGTGAATCTTAGACAAATACGGAATTCACTGGCAAGTTCTATGGGATTCACAAAAATTAAATTGACAGCCAGGAGGACCATTCTTGGAATGCAGGCATAAATCTGAAACCCTCTAAATAGTGCTGCACCAAAGAACATTGACATCAAAACCAGTTAGACCTGTTCGGCACCATTCACAAATATGACTCCAAGAATCACCATGTTCTTTATCATTAGTTTGGAACTCAAAGCCCTGGAGGAAATTTCTGATTGAATAAAAGCATACAAACTGATAGCAAATATGGGTGTTATTTTATACTACCTCATTAAAGGCTGAGCCTTTTTTTTTTTTTTTAATGAACTTCACCCAGAGTCAAAGAATAAGGTGAAATATTTTGTATTTTGATATTTCTTAACTTGGCCCATTTAGACAGCTTTTTTTCTTAAGGATGGTTTATATTCTTTAAAAATCAAAAATCACTGTCCTTCTTGTGAATGGTTTTGAAATCACATTTCTTCCTTTATTGTCTAAACAAATTCAATTATTTTAAAAATGTATATTCAGATTATATATGGATCAAATAATTTACTATTTGCAATTTGCCAGAAATGATAGTATAAATGTGGCAAATGTATATTTTTAAGAAGGAGTATATGATGATTCTTCTAAATTTCTATACAAATCAACTGTATTCTTCATACACTGTATTATAATATTTCATACTTGCACTGTGTTTCTCTATTAAATTGTTAGGATTTTGAAGACACTTTACTTTGCATCTTCTAAAAGTGAACACAACACATAGAAGGTAATAAGCAGATGTTGCAGTTACTCACTTTAATTGCTTATAATGTAATAACCCTTCTTAATAAAAGAATAAAATCATTCTTATTGCACATTATACAAATATGTACAAAGAAGAAAATATAAAATAATCCCACTACCCAGGGATAATCAATGGTATATAATTAGGTTCATTCTTAGAGTCCTTTTTTTTCTATTTTATACAACACCCCCCCTCCCCACATACACAGATGTGCACCAATGTATAGAGTACATATATAATAAAATGAGATCATATTAAACAAAATACTTTGTCTTGATTTTTAATTATATCATGATGAGTTTTTCAGTATTTTATTGGATTTTTTAACTTGAAGTTAGCAAATCTCACTTTCATTAAATAAATTACTAAAAATATATGTAAAGAAAAAATTTTCTCCACCTTCTCCTAACTCATATCTCTGAATCAAGCATTAACAATACAGTATCTAGCTTTCCAACTATTCACTGTATATTCTTTCAAACCTAAGTAAACAGAAAAACCTTAAATACATGTATAAAAGGCTTTAACTCATTAACTGCATTTCACCCACTCACTGGATCACAATATGAGAAAATGAATTCAGAAATGTCAGCATTTCTCTTCCAGTAGTTTGGTTGGTAAGACTGGCTAAGTTAAAATTAAATAAAAGTTGATAAACACAATGTTTCCTTACATTAGATACTTCATTAGCTTATTCTTATTAGTATTTAAATCCTGAACCTATAGAGTTGTTTGTCTTAGGAGCTGTCTCTGGTAAATATGATTTCTGTGTAGACAAAGGATAGAGAAATGACTCCTTTCAGTTTTCATTGGGATTTCCACAGAGGAATATCAGTTAACATTGAGTAAAATTATTTCTTCTCATGTACCAAAGAAATGTTTATTGTTATCTTATTTAATACGTAGAAAATTGGACTTACATTCTTTCCAACCTCTTTTTAAAAAGGGCCCCTAGGAAAATAACTTGGAGGCTAATTCAGTGGTCATTCAGTTTTCAGAATGAGATACCTACAATTATTTAAAATATTTAAAAAATTAAATTCACTGAATTGCTTGTCAAACTTACCCTGGTCTAATTAAATGATTGTTTTCATCACTTCTTATAATTTATTTTACCCTAGATAAGAGGCAAGTATATCAGTCTCTGAATAGTATTAAATATTTCCCTCATTTTCCTTATAATGTATCATCAACAAAGTCTTGCTGAATTAATGAATTGTGTGCATGTTTGAAAGTGGGATTGTACTTGTCTAATTGTGGCATCAGTTGTCATGGTGACTATCAACCAATCAGTGAATAAACGCCCTTACTTGGCAGTGTTTGGGTGAAGAAAGCTTTGTGCAACTGTCAGCCTGAGATTTATGGTGGTAAAACTATATTTGGCAGGCAAATCAATGTGTTGTCCACTCTTTGTGTTTCTGGCCTCATTTTAAGTCAACCTTTTGATATTCAACTAGAATATTAAGAGATCCTGGGTCTTGGAGCAGTTTTGTTATTAATAGATCACTTTTTATAAACTGTGTATGGGATGACTAGCTATTTGTATACATATCCAATGAAGGCAACCCCTGGTATTTCTTTGTATTTGTAATTGCAAATGTCAGATCTTGAAAGCAAGTGGGTATTAGAGGATATCTTTTTATGTCTACTATTAAAACATGTCGAGTGATCTATAAATTACCCCACATAGATAAACAGTGGATTAAAATTAGGCACTTTCATTCTGTCATCACTATAATATTAATCATTGGAGTTTAGGTCTCTAATGTTAATATATACCTTTTAGCAGTATATGTCACTACATATTAAATTACATGATAGCTGACAGATTTTTAAATCAAAACATTTTTTCTCTCCTTATGTCATAACACGATAAGAAATAAAGAGTGATTCTTGCTTACATAGGATATTGTTTAATCTTTGCACATGCTGTTTTTTTACTGTTTATATTTGCAATGAACTGAGATGTTTTTATCAGTACCTCTTCTCGCTCACACACATACCAAGTATAGGGGATCAGCATTTTCGTTTAATACACAGAAAACTACTCAAAAGTAATGCCCATGAGATCTACACAATTTTACTAATTTTTTAGTATAACAAAATTGGGATAAAATACCAAGTTATTTATTTTCTTTCCCCAGAATGAATTTTTTTTTATCCTGTAACACATTTTGGTGAGAAAACCCATGACTTTCATGCCCTAATCAATCCATATAGAAATCCTTACTATATGTTGTATAGTAGAGAATGATTCAGTTTTGCTCACTCTTTATAAATTCTGAACATTTGGGGAAGCATAGATAAATTACATGCAGTTAATTGACATAAAAATATATCTTTTAAAAAATCTTGTTTCAGAAACAGTTTACTTTGTCTTTTATTTTTGTTCAAACTTTACACTTGTTATTTTGTGTTAGGGTATAGCCAATTAACAATGTTGTGATAAAATCTATCTATTAAAGAATGGATACCTGAAGTTGCACTCATCGTAATTAAACCCCAAACCAAATCTCTCCTGCAAATTCACTGTCATTCTAAATTTTCCATCTGCTACTCCACAAATCCACTGTGGAAGCTTCAGCTTTATGGAATAGGCGTATAGTGAGATAGTGCTTTATACAGAGTAAGCAAGTAAATGAACCAGCCTTTCTTTACCTGTCACCAACTAGACAAAATGTAGAGTGGATCTTTCTCCATTAGACTGTGTTTCTATTATAATTTTTGTTGTTGTTATGATTAAAGATTTGTCTCCTTTAGGAGACTATGAGATCCACAAGGAAGGGAGCCGTATCATATCCATCACGGTGTGTGTAACATTTTGAGCAATGTTCAGCCCTCAAAAATACTTGAATATAAGTTAAGCCACCTTTTTCAGTAGTTTTTTTTTTTTTATTTATTTATTTTTGGCTATGCTACATGGCTATTTTTGGTCTTTTGCTACATGGGCTTCTCTCTAGTTGTGGTGAGAGGGGACTATTCTTTGGTCACAGTTACTCCCTAGGGCTTCTCCTTGCAGTGGCTTCTCTAGCTGCAGAGCACAGGCTCTAGGGCGTTCAGGCTCCTGTGGTTGCTGCACGTGGGCTTTAGAGCCCAGGCTCAGTCGTTATGAAACACTGGCTTAGTTGCTCCATGGCTTGTGAGAGCTTCCCAGACCAGGGATCAAATTTGTGTCTCCTGCATTGACAGAAAGATTATTCACCAACTGAGCCCAGACAGGACTCAGTTAAGGAAAGCCCAGTTAAGCTGCTTTTTAAGAACTTATTAACAGAAGTTGAATATATATGACTTTATTTTTTTCTCTTCAATTTTCTTAAACTCAAGCATATTGTTAGTCACATAAAATGATCTTGTCTCTGGTGTAAAAAATAAATCCATGAAAATGAGCAAAAAAGTATTGAGAGGTGGCTAGAAGTAAGGTTTTAAAATACTGTCATATATTTGTGCATTTTGAAACATTTTAGTATTTTTAAAATAATGTGTAAGTACCAAGATATACTTAACATAGTATATCAGCAATAGTTTGATGTTTGTATCAATCAATAGTTCCTACAATATTTTTCACATATATTTATTCATATCCTTATTCTGATTTTACAGATAAGAAATATAAGGGTCGGAAAATTTAAATAGCTTACTCAAAAATAGAAAGTCACTCTAATTCCAAATCTAATCATCTTTCTCTTATCAAAAATGAATGTGTTTTTTGTTTGTTTCTTATCTTATTTCTTTACAAACGACATGTCAGAACTAAAAAGAAGTAGGGCTTGCAGGCTTAGTAGTAGACTTCTGTTTTATATTTTAAAGTTTTTATAATCTCAAGTCTGATTGTCTTTATTATAACATTGATCTTTATTGTAACATTGATAATAACTAATACAATTGTCCACCTCAGAAGAAAATAAATTCCACAGACAAGAAACATTTAGAGTATGATATCATCAAGAATATGTACCTAGCAAAAATGTCTCCATTAGAGCATAAAATCCTTGGCCTCAAGGCTCTGAGAGTTTATCAGTCCCATGGGACATTTATTGCTGTGAAGGCAATGGCACCCCACTCCAGTACTCTTGCCTGGAAAATCCCATGGACGGAGGAGCCTGGTGGGCTGCAGTCCATGGGGTCGCTAAGAGTCAGACACGACTGAGCGACTTCACTTTCACTTACACACACACCTCTGCAATGCATGACAGCTTACAACTACAGTTTCCTCCACCTGATGACCTAGACAAAGAGTGAGGAGTCAGACACTTCCATCCACCATAGTCACTGTTAACACTTATTTATTTGCCTTGATATCTCACACTGTTTTCCTTGGTTTCTGTTCTATTTAAATACATGGTTTATTTTCTGCTCTAGTCACTCCCTGCTGTTGTCACCCCTGACATAGAATATAGGAAGCAGATTATTAGCCCTTCTCAAAGCTAATGCTCTAACATTTACTTTAGTTTACACTCCCTGTATCAGCTGGTATTCTTCACAACCAGAATAGTCTATCAGTAAAACGATTGTTGGTGTGTTTTAAATTGGTCTGCGTAGTGTCTCCCACATGCAGTGAATTTTCTAGATAGAACGGACATATAAATAGTAGTAAAGGTCACTTGTGTTAATTGTTATCTTTCAAAGGGTTTATTCATCCTAAAGAAATTTGACAAGATTCAATAAGTATAGTATAAGCTTATGTTATTAAGTTTATGTGAATAAAAAGAATAATAAAAGTTTTTACTTAGATATATTTTGGGCATACACACTTAACAACTACAACACAGATAAAGATATTTGGTAAGTGCCTTTGTTTTACTTCAAAATATGCACTGACTATAAGACAGTAGTAATACAACTGGTAAAAATTATAAAATATTCATGTTTTACTATTCAAATAATTGAAAAAACATACATAGAATCTCACATAAAAATTTTGTCATATGTGCAAATTAAGTATTGATATATAGAAATTATATGGCTTCCTGATTTAGGTGTAAAATATATAATTCCTATGCAAAGAAGCTTAAGTATCTCCTTAGTAATTGGTGATAAATGGAACTTACAGGGTTTAAACTTTTCTGCATAAATTCAAACCTTTGTACCATTTTCTAAGCTATCCTGATAATTTTATTTTCTTACTAATTTTCCACTGTTTATTCCCTTTCAAGATATCAGAACTATTTAAAGGTGAGATTTTTTGAAGAAAAAAGGGAAATATGACTCAATCTTCAGTGATTTAACTAAGAAAAAAAATCTATTTCTAAACTGATTGACAAATGTCAACAATTGTAGTCAAAGTAGGAACATATTACATATTTGGGGATTTCTCTTCCTTCATTTTAGTTTAGAAATTAAAATAATACTTGTTATACTTAAAGTCTTCATCAGCCTTTTTTTTCCCCATGTGAAAGTGTAAACTCTTTGGATTTCCTGGTAAGAAGTTTAAAAGTTGTGAGTTTAGGCATAAAAGTATCTTGATAAGAATTATTGATAAAAAAAAGTTCAGTTTGATAATCAAATCTTTTTTTTTTTTTTCGCTGTAGATTTGGGATTTCGTATATAATTTTTCTCATTGATACGCATTCTCTGAAGTTCTTTAGCAAAATGTTTTGTCTTTATCTACTGGTATTGCTTCCCTGATAGCTCAGTTGAGAATCCGCCTGCAATGCAGGAGACTCTGGTTCAATTCCTGGGTCAGGAAGATCTGCTGGAGAAGGGCTAGGCTACCCACTCCAGTATTCTTGCCTGGAGAATCCCAGGGATAGAGGAGCCTGGTGGGCTGCCATCTATAGGGTCGCACAGAGTCAGACACAACTGAAGTGACTTAGCAGCAGTAGCAATGAAATCAAATAGCTTATTGGTTTATTTCCTTAACTTTCCAAAGAGCCCAGAAATGCATTAAAAATACACTGGATGTACATTATCTTAGCCCTTCAGAGTTTCTAGTTCACCATACTATTAGAAGCATAAATCCCCAAAATCACATCTTCCACTGTAGAACATTTAGAAAATCTATAACAGTCAAAATAAAAAATGTCATGTGACATCCAGATTGCCTTGGTTAATAATTTGATGAATCTCTTTCAAACATAAACACACACTCATAGAATATATATAATGTTTTGTAGCTCCATATAATTTCTTAGGCTCTTTGGATCAGAGTTGGCAGATATATAATTTGAATCCTATCACCACTAACTTCTTTACCCACCCATGACAGACTGCATCAGCCAATTACTACTTTCCAGTCCTTGAGACTTGTAACTTCATGTCGTATCATCAAAAATTACAAATAAATAGTATTAGTCAGTTGAAATTAGTTGGCACAGAAGTTGATGGTCTTTTGTTCCTTTTTTAAAGTTAATAACATTCATTTATGTTTCAGAGTCTTTGGAAATTAAAGTCATCAGAAGAAGCACTTTCATAAAACTCAAATAAAAAGAATTATATTATTTTTAACTAATGAAACATTCAGAAAATGTAGGAGGAGAACATATTTAGGAAGTAAAACTGTCACCCCCAAAATAGTAAATGTCAATACAAATATGGCAATGGAGGAAAACGTTCCAGGTATCACAGTGGATTAACATACATAGATTATAATGAGATGTGTTATGCCGCAAATAATCTTCACCCTTAATGAATAATACATCTTTATTGAATACATAAAATATGTCAGCATTATACTGGCAGTTAGAGGTGCAGAACAGACACAGCCCTAACTCACAGGTTTGTGTCTCATTTATAAATATAAGGGTCCATCAAATTGCAACCTCAGTCCAGCCTACTTCCTGTTACATAAAGTTTTATTGGAATACAGCCATCCCTACTTCTTTGCATATCATCTATGATTGCTTCTGCACTAAAACTATGCAGCTGAGTAGTTACAATATAGAAGATACAGTTGAAAATATTTCCTTTCTGGCCCTTTCCAGAAAATGTTTGCTGATGCCTGTGCGTCTGTCATTCAGGGGTGGATTACACAATAAACCAAGGTGAAGTATTCACAAGATTTTAAGTTGTCTTCATTTCCTCTTGTTTCTCTCCTGAAAATCACCTACTTTGCTGCATCCTTCATCTTCCCCTGCATTCAACTTACTACCTCACTCTCACCTCATGGTGGCCTTGTTCTAAGGCTTGACTCCTGCAATTTCTGCCAGTACCTGCTTGGAGATTACTAGCCCCCTGCTAAACTGTGGTTAATCTGATCCTATACAATTCAAATCCATCTATTTCCTTTTATCCAAATTTAGGCCATCTTTTTCAGTTTCCCCACATCCCCCCCCCCACCATTTGTTTCCATTAACAGAATCTATAAAAAAGATAAATGGCATAGAAGTGCCAGATTTACAGTTCCAAAATTAAGGCTCCTACCTTTGAGAGAGGGAGTCTAAGAAGAGGGGTGTTATTTGAGCCAGACCTTCAGGGACCAGAGATATTCTGATAAGTATGAGGATGAAGAAGATGATTATGTTCAAGGAGAATGGTAAAACCCAAACAAAGCAAAAGTCCGTGGGCCTGGAGTAAGTGGAAAAGCAGCTGAGGGTGTGGAGAACCTTAAGTGGAAAAATGACTGAATTCCTTTCTTTTAGCACTGGTGGTAGAAAGTCTTTGACCTGGAAGACTGAATACATGCAAGATTATTTTCCTTAGCAAATTAAAGTTAGTAGCAGCATATAGAATTTGTGATATACAGTGATCAACTATTATATAACTCAATAAAGATATCTGTCTAAAACTATTCATATGTATTACCTATTTCCTTTTTTTGAACAGCCCATTATCATCTTCACCATATTCATGAGGAGACTGAGATTTATAAAGAGAAGTTTAGCTGACTGCCCAGGGTAACACAGCAGAAGATGGAAACTCCTGGATTTAAATCCCAGCCAGTCTAACTGTAGGCCCCTTGTCTTAATCATTGTCCTGTGGTGATAGGTGATAGCCTAAGGTCTATTGTTCAAAGTAGATGTATTGATTATGAGCATTTTCATCAGCTAGCAAATGCAGGGGAACCAGAAACGCCACACCAAAAGGGAAAAAAAAAAATAGAGAATGAATGAAAGAAAAATGTTTGGCAATGAGAACTTACAAATATGGCTCAAATACCCTTAACTTCAATAAAAAGTAAATGAACTATGAAATTATTGAGGGAGGCAGTATATGAAAATGAAGGCATTGATACTTCATGCAGGTCTCTTAATATATAAAGCTAAATATTCACTTCATTTTAAGTGAATGATTCTGTCAAAAGAATTAATTTTTTGAGCAATGAGGATATTCATTTAGCATGATTCTATGATCTGCAATTTATGAACCAGATTATACTCTTTGAGAAAAAAGGGAGTTCATACCATGCATTTTAACTACATCAAGACCAAATCAAAAATGTTTCCCTAAAATTGAAGAAATCACCAAGTAAAAGTTAATCGCCCGCACCCTTAGTAGACAGTGACCATTATAGCATAATATATAACAAATGCTTTACTCAGATGGCTTTTAAAAAACCTTTAGCACTTTATTCATGATATGCGAAGGCAGAGATCAATTCTTACTCCAGAAGGGAAACTCTCATAGCAACACAGCCCTCAACAGTGCTCCTCTCCCATGAAAGCCTTTTTAAGCACAGTTTAGTTTCCTAAAGAATGACAGGGATCCTAAATGAAAGTGCCCACCAAGGCCCATGGACATGGAGCCTGGAAGGCTACAGTCCACGGGTTCACAGTCAGGACTGAGCCAATAACACTTCCACTTTCACTTTGAAAGCCTATCAAGCATCTGGAATGGGAAAAGCAGGCTGGATGGCTACTATAAAAAGTGAAAGAACTCTCTCTATATGTGGAAAGCACCTCAGATCCAGCTAATTGCTTCCATAAGGAAGTAAGAAAGGCGTCAGTGTTGTAAGCTATTCCAGTTTTTCAGAAGGAGCTAACATTCCAGGGAGATACTTGGGTGAACGTTCCTGAAAAAAAAAAAAAAAAAAAGGTAGTTTAATCAAATTGTTTGAGATGCTAAGCTTAACATCCTGCAACTCCATCCATGTTGAAAGAAATGGCAAAATTTCTTTCCTTTTTATGGTCAAATAACATTCCATTGTTTATATATACCTCATCTTCTTCTTATTTCCCCTTAGGGAAATAAGTTAGAGAGAGAAAGACAAATGCTGTATTTAAAAAAATAATTATTGGAGTACAGTTGGTTTACAATGTTGCGTTAGTTTCAAGTGTACAGCAAAATGAATCAGTTATACATATACATGTATGTACTCTTTCTTACCTACTTTTCCCATGTAAGCCATTACAGAGTATTGAGTAGAGCTCCCTGTGCTATACACTAGGCCTTTATTAGTTATCTATTTTGTGTATAGTAGTGTGTATCTATTAATCCCAATCTCCCTATGTATCCTTCCCTCCTTTCCCCCTTGGTAACTCTAAGTTTGCTTTCTGTATCTAGCACTCTATTTATGTTTTGTAGATAATTTTGTTTGTAGTCTATTTTTTAATTTATACATATAAATGATATCATATATTTATCTTTCTCTGTCTGACTTACTTCACTCAGTATGACGATCTATCTAGGTCCATCCATGTTGCTGCAGTTCTGTTCAGTTCCGTCGCTCAGTCGTGTCTGACTCTCTCTGACCCCATGGATGCAGCACACCAGGCCTCCTGTCTATCACCAATTCCCGGAGCTTACTGAAACCACCGAGTTGGTGATGTCATCCAACCATCTCGTCCTCTGTGGTCCCCTTCTCTTCCTCCCTTCAATCTTTCCCAGCATCAGAGTCTTTTCCAATGAGTCACTTCTTTGCATCAGGTGGCCAAAGTATTAGAATGTCAGCTTTAGCATCAGTCCTTCCGATGAAATTCAAGACTGATTTCCTTTAGGTTTGACTGATTGGATCTCCTTGCAGTCCAAGGGACTCTCAAGAGTCTTCTCCAACACTACAGTTCAAAAGCATCAATTCTTCGGCGCTCAGCCTTCTTCACAGTCCAGCTCTCATGTTCATACATGACTACTGGAAAAACCGTAGCTTTGACTAGACAGACCTTTGTTGGCAAAGTAATGTCTCTGCTTTTTAATATGTTGTCTAGGTTGGTCATAGCTTTTCTTCCAAGGTGCAAACGTCTTTTATTTTCATGGCTGCAGTCACCATCTGCAGTGATTTTGGAGCCCAAGAAAATAAAGTCTCTCACTGTTTGCATTATTTTCCCATCTATTTGCCATGAAGTGATGAGACCAGATGCTATGATCTTCGTCTTTGAATGCTGAGTTTTAAGCCAACTTTTTCACGCTCCTCTTTCACTTTAATCAAAAGGCTCTTTAGTTCTTCTTTACTTCCTGCCATAGGGGTGGTGTCATCTGCGTATCTGAGACTATTGATATTTCTCCTGGCAATCTTGATTCCAGCTTGAGCTTCATCCAGCCTGGCATTTCACATGATGTACTCTGCATATAAGTTAAAGATGCAACATGGCTGCTTCTGCAAATCACATTATTTCATTCTTTTTATAGCTAGTAATATTCCACTGTATATATGTACCACATCTTCTTTATCCACTCCTCTGTTGATGGAATTTAGATTGCTTCCATGTCTTGGCTATTGTAAATAGTGTGCAACGAATAAGGTGCATGTATCTTTTTGAATTATGGTTTTCTCTGGATATATGCCCAGGATTAGGATTGCTGGACATATGGTAGTTCTATATTTAGTTTAAAGAGGTCCATACTGTTCTCCATAATGGTTGTAGCAGTTCATATTTCTACCAACAGTGTAAGAGGTTTTCCTTTTCTCCACACCCTCTTCAGCTTTTATTGTTTATATATATATTTATGATGGCCCTTCTGATAGGTGTGATATGATTTGCATTTTTCTAATAATTATGTTGAACATTTTTTCATGTGTTTTTTGGCCTTCTGTATGTCTTCTTTGAAGAAATGTCTATTTAGGTCCTCTGCCTATTTTTTGGTTGGGCTGGGTTTTTTTGTTTTGTTTAAAAAAAAAAAAAATATATATATATATATAGAGAGAGAGAGAGAGAGAGAGAGAGAGCTGTTTGTTTATTTTGGAGAGTAATCTCTTGTTGCTCACTTGTTTTGCAAATATTTTCTCCCATTCTGAGAGTTGTCTTTTCATTTTGTTTATGGTTTCCTTTGCTGTGCAAAACCTTTTAAGTTTAATTAGGTTTCATTTGTTTATTTTTGTTTTCATTTTCATTAGTCTAGGAGATGGATCAAAAAGGATCCTACTTCCATTTATGTCAGAGTGTTCTGACTATGTTTTCCTCTAAGAGTTTATAGTATCTGGCCTTACATTTAGATCTTTAATCCATGGGAAGCTTATTTTTGTGTGTGGTGTTAGAGTGTTGTAATTTCATTCTTTTACATACAGCTGTCCAGTTTTCCCAGAACCATTCATTGAAGAGGCTATCTTTTTTCTGTTGTATATTTGTGCCTCCTTTGTCACAGATTAGATGACCATAAGTGCGTGAGTTTATCTCTGAACATTTCTATTCTGTTCCATTGATCTGTATTTCTCTTTTTGTGCCAACACGATACTGGTTTTTGTTTATTTTTTCTGTATGTTTCAACTTATATGGAGAAGGTAAAAAAAAATAAAACAGGTGAATGAATTTAAGTAATACTCATAGATAGAATGAACAAGTGGTTATTAAGAGATAAGTGCAGGGTAGGGTACAGAATACATAAAGGGATTAAGGGGTACAAACTACTAGGCATAAAATACGTTACAAGGATACAGTGTACAGCACAGGGAATATAGCCTGTATTTTATCGTAACTTTGTATGGCACATAATCTATAAGAATATAAAATTATTCTGTTGTATACCTGAAAATTGTATAATATTGTCACCTATTCTTCAGTTTAACAAAGTGATCTTTGAAAATGCCGAGCAGACAAAAACCTCATGCATAGGCTAGATAAACCAGCAGGCTGCACCTTATCCATTGTGTACTGGACCATCTGTTATTTACCAAAGATATCATCAAAACATGAATGCACACAGAAGGAAAAACCATTAAGAGAAAACAGTGGTACTCTTTTATATAACAGATGACTACCTAATTACCAGATCTTTCTTTCACTTCTTCCTTTTTTTATTCATTTATTCATTATTTTTTTCATTTTACCAATACTTGCTTTGTCTCTTAGGTGTCAAGCTCAGCAGCTGATGAAAGAAAAAGAATCATAAAGTCAAAAATTACAGCTGCTTGACATGTGCTGCTGCTAAGTCACTTCAGTCGTGTCTGACTCTATGCGACCCCATAGACGGCAGCTCACCAGGCTCCCCCGTCCCTGGGATTCTCCAGGCAAGAACACTGGAGTGGGTTGCCATTTCCTTCTCCAATGCAGGAAAGAGAAAAATGAAAGTGAAGTCGCTCAGTCATGTCCGACTCTTATGGACTGCAGCCTATCAGGCTCCTCCATCCATGGAATTTTCCAGGCAAGAGTACTGGAGTGGGTTGCCATTGCCTTCTCTAACATATACTAGTTAAGGTATATACCAAAATACTATGAGAGCATGGAGAAGGCAAGTGTTAACTCTCCCCAGAGAGGCCAGGAAGCCTCACCACATTGAGTGAGCACTTGGTTTTGCTGGCCCATCATCCATGCCTCTTTTTATTTATGACATTGCTTCAATTTTATTTTGAGAAGTGTATTAGTCTGGATAGGTTAAAATAACAGCAACATCAAAATTTTACCTCTTGTGTATCTACATGTTATACAACAGATAGAGAGGGCTTCATTGGCCCAGAAGCACTTAGAAACCAAGATTCCACCTCCTTAAGCTATACCTTCAGGACTACATGGCAGATATAGCTAGAGTCTTACACTGGCTCTTCTTCACCTTCCCTTTCACAGGATAGCTTAGACACATCACTTCCTCTCGTGGCTCATAAGACTTCAATT
Organism: Aepyceros melampus; assembly: GCA_006408695.1. Lineage (NCBI taxonomy): Eukaryota > Metazoa > Chordata > Mammalia > Artiodactyla > Bovidae > Aepyceros > Aepyceros melampus. The sequence continues at coordinate 206,805 of SJXQ01001877.1, read as the reverse complement.
AGCCACACATTCATATTTAACTTCAAGGTGGCTTAAAAATGTAAGGAGACTCATGGACCCATCATCGCATGTCACTGTATGCAATCTTGATGGGCCTGTCCATTCAGATATCCCACCAACTCCTGGTTGAGACCTAAAAAAGTTGCCCAAGATAGAAATCATATAATTTCTTTCTTTGCATCTTGAATTGAGTCTCACAGAGTCCGGAAACTGTGGGTTTCACTTGGCCTACACCAGTCATTGCAGAAAACCACTGGGTATATAATGTGGTACTTCCGATAGATAATGGGGAATCATAAACACAATGATGACTGAACCCACACACGTAGATGAGGTGTGTAGGATGAAGAAAGAATAAGACCAAAGAATGGACTCTCAGTGGAGCAGATAAAAACAAGCGATGTAAACCCAGCCTAAGAGGATGGGAATGGACCAGAAAACAAGAAACCAAAAATGAGAACATTTTGAGCAGCTTTAAAGTCTAGGAGAAAGGAGCCAGAAGAGAGTAGGGGTTGCAGGGGCAGTAGAAGATAATGGGTTTGCGAAGTTCTCTGTAGGTTAGAGGTAAAAGGGATTTGGACTAGAGTAGAATCCCAGGGACGGGAGAGCCAGGTAGGCTGCCGTCTCTGGGGTCGCACAGAGTCAGACACGACTGAAGTGACTTAGCAGCAGCAGTAGCAGCAGAGACGTTTTCATAGAAAGATACTTTTGCATTCCTAGGTGGAAGAATGAGTTTGTCTGGGGGGAAAAAATGACTCAACTGTGGAAGAGAAAGAAATTCTCCTTCCTTTGGGGCAGGAGGAAACTGGGCAGATGTTTGCAAGTAAGATGACTGTCAGTAAGGACGATTTGCTGAGGAGGGTTCCATTGCTTTCTCTTTGGAACAACGGCTGCCCTTCATACTCTTAGGGGATAATTATGACCGTCTTTCTAAACCATTGTGAGACAGGAATTCATGTTGTAGATCTATATCCCCAAGCCCATTCTTTCATAACTTGTCTCTCTTTCTTCCCAGTGTCATATCCTCAATCTAGTTCTCCACCTGAGAGTTTATCTGCCCCTCTCCCCATCTCTATCAGTTATACACACTATACCATTGCAAGTTAATCTCTTACTTCCATACCTCTGCTTTTATTTCTTCTATCCATCCCCACCTTCTTATTTATGCTCATTTTTTTTAATTTTTATTTTTTAGTTTGTTTTGCTTTACAATACTGTATTCGTTTTGCTATACATTGACATGAATCAGCCACGAGTGTACATAAACTCCCAATCCCGACCCCCACCTCCCCCCTCCCACCCCACATCCTCTCTCTGGATTATCCCCGTGCATCAGTCCCAAGCATCCTGCATCCTGCATCAAACCTGGACTGGCGATTCGTTTCACTTATGATATCACACATGTTACACTGCCACTCTGCCAACCCATCCCACCCTCTCCCTCTCCCACAGAGTCCAAAAGGCCGTTCTATACATCTGTGTCTCTTTTGCTGTCTTGCGTACAGGTTTATCATTACCATCATTCTAAATTCCATATATATGTGTAAGTATACTGTATTGGTGTTTTTCTTTCTGGCTTACTTCACTCTGTATAATCGGCTCCAGCGTCATCCACCTCATTAGAACTGATTCAAATGTATTCTTTTTAATAGCTGAGTAATACTCCATTGTGTATATGTACCACAGCTTTCTTATCCATTCATCTGCTGATGGACATCTAGGTTGCTTCCATGTCCTGGCTATTATAAACAGTGCCGCAATGAACATTGGGGTACACGTGTCTCTTTCAATTCTGGTTTCCTCGGTGTGTATGCCCAGCAGTGGGATCACTGGATCATAAGGCATTTCTATTTGCAATTTTTTAAGGAATCTCCACACTGTTCTCCATAGTGGCTGTACTAATTTGCATTCCCACCAACAGTGTAAGAGGGTTCCCTTTTCTCCACACCCTCTCCAGCATTTATTGCTTGTTGACTTTTGGATCGCAGCCATTCTGACTGGTGTGAAATGGTACCTCATTGTGGTTTTGATTTGCATTTCTCTGATAATGAGTGATGTTGAGCATCTTTTCATGTGTTATGCTCATTTTTAAAATAACAGGGCCTATGATGGGATGGGAGGAGGGCCATTTGCCTTAGAGCTTCAGTCAGTTCAGTTCAGTTCAGTTGCTCAGTCATGTCTGACTTACATGCACCAAAAAAATCTTAAATTTACCTTCAATTTATGGTCAAATATATAGAAGTGTTTCTTGGAGTTAAAAGCATTCATTTCTTACATGTAAATGTTTAAAATACACCTCCATTCTTTAACAACTCTATTTGTCATTTCTTTATTAATTTATTAGGTGTGACCAACAAATGAAAGTAACTTGAGTCTCATTAGAATCGTGAGAGTACCTGTTCAAGCTTAATAATAACAGTAAATATAATAATCATAAATTGTTAAGAGCTAGCATTTATTATCCAGTGCTTATTATGTACAAGCACTGTTCTGGGTACTTTATATTTTACCTAATGCTTTAAAAACAGTCTCATGAAGTAGGTGTTACTATTATGTCAATAACACAGAGAAAGAAACTGAGGTTTACCAAGCACAGGTAATTTGGTGAAAGACACGCAATTTTCATTCACTCTATAGTTTACAAGTTGTGCTTTTAAAAATTTTGGTAAATAAGTAGTGCTCTCTTTCTTAAAAAAAAAAAACTCCCAAATATCAAACATTCATGTTTTTATGATTCTCTTTATATTGCATTATAATTTTGTTGAAAAAATAATTAATATTCAAGGTAGTGTGATCACTTTTGCAAATTAAGATTTGAGCCTACATGGTTTTCTGTAATCCCAGTGCCAAAACTGAGCCTTGCACACAGTAGGACATCGCTCTGTCCACTGTGTTATGCCTTGAATTACAGTTACCTGATCATACCAGCTTTTAAACAAATTCAGCATTTATGCAGAAAAGGAAAATGCATGTCACTGTTAGTGAAGTTACCAGTATAGTAAATCAATAAGTACTGAAAGCATTAATGCCATAAAGAATATCAGGCCAGTAATGATAACTAATATAAAAAAAATCTTACATTTGTTCTTACAGACATTTTCTTTCATTCTTCCTTCTTTCCACCTACATTTCATTAGCCTCATTCTTTTGTTCTTTTTCCTTTAACATTAAACTTTTAAACACTTGCTGGGTGATGCCAATAATATGTAAAGATGTCCTTACCATCTGTGTTTTTGAAGAGAAATAAACTCTCAAATATGTGAATCAAATGGTCATCTATTAGAAATAATGAAACTAGCTACACATTTCTGTCCAGAATATACAGCAGATGATTCTTTATTCTCCACTCATTTTTTGTAGTTTTATTCTTTTTATATCTTCTTAGAAATCCTATATTGTTTTCTTTCTTTTTCTCTTGTTACCCAGGGTCTCTTTATTATCTTTTTTTATTTCCCCTCTGCATATCTTATTTTCTAATATAATTTAGAATTTCCTGTGAAAATTCAAAGAATTTAATGAAGAAAATTTTAAAATAAAATTATCTGTATGATTTGCAAAACCATGCTACACTTTGCCAGCATAAAACAAGGTACTGAAATGTATTTTATTCTCTTTTGGCAGTTAGACCCTGATGTAGATTTTATACAGTGAATCTTTTAGTTACATATTTCCAAATTTAAATCTAAATATTAAGAAGCATCTCAGTGAATGAGTCCTTGACAGTTTGGTCACAATCATTCTCATTTTGACATGAATTATTTATTTGTTTTCTTCTTGATGATACCTGGCATCGCTTTTCCATCCACAATTTAACACTGGATATCCACATGTTCATATATTCCAGTCTTATTCTCTATGTATATTTTTTCCTATTTATAGGCTTTGAGGTAGCCAAAATTATTACTTGATAGATTATAAAATAGTAACAAGACTCCATCGAACTTGCTCATTTAGTAGACTAATAAAATATCTCTTGAATAGCCCTGGGTCACACCGATGATAAATAAGCAAAACCTAAATTAACAGAAAAGGATTTATAGTTCCTTCCCATTAGAGCCTGTGTATAATTTGACTGGAATTCTTTTTTTTTTAATTTATTTATTTTTATTGAAGGATAATTGCTTTATAGAATTTTGTTGTTTTCTGTCAAGCCTCAACATGAATCAGCCATAGGTATACATATATCCCCTCCCTTTTGAACCTACTTCCCATCACACCCCTCTAGGTTGATACAGAGCTCCTGTTTGAGTTTCCCGAGCTGTACAGCAAATTCCCATTGGCTATCTGTCTTACATATGGTAATGTAAGATTCCATGTTACTCTTTCCATGCATCTCACCCTCTCGTCCCCTCTCCGCATGTCCATAAGTCTGTTCTCTATGTCTGTTTCTCCACTGTTTCCCTGTAAATAAATTCTTCAGTACCATTTTTCTAGATTCTGTATATATGCCTTAGAATACAATTTTATCTTTCTCTTTTGGACTTACTTCACTCTGTATAATAGGTTCTAGGTTCGTCCACCTCATTAGAACTGACTCAAATGCGTTCCTTTTTATAGCTGAGTAATATCCCATTGTGTATACATACCACAACTTCTTTTTCCATTCATCTATTGATGGTCATCTAGGTTGCTCCCAAGTTCTAGCTGTTGAAAATAGTGTTGCAATGAACAATGGGATACAAGTGTCTCTTTCAGTTTTGGTTTCCTCAGGATGTATGCCTAGGAGTGGGATTGCTGGGTCATGTGGTGGTTTTACTCCTAGTTTTGTAAGGAATCGCCACACCGTCTTCCATAGTGGCTGTGTCAGTTTACATTCCCACCAACAATGCAAGAGCGTTCCCTTTTTTCCACATTCTCTCGAGCATTGATTTTTGTAGACTTTTTGATAACGGCCGTTCTGACTGGTGTGAGGTGATATCTCATAGTTTTATTTGCCTTTCTCCAATAATGAGCAACGTTGAGCATCTTTTCATGTGTTTGTTAGCCATCTGTATGTCTTCTTTGGAGAAAGGTCTTTTTCCCACTTTTTGATTGGGTTGTTTGTTTTTCTGGTATTGAGTTCTATGAGCTACTTGTATATTTTGAAAATTAATCCTTTGTCAGTTGTTTGATTTGCTATTATTTTCTACCATTCTTAGGGCTGTCTTTTCACCTTGCTATAGTTTCCTTTGCTATGCGAAAGCTTTTAAGTTTAATCAGGTCCCACTTGTTTACTTTTGTTTTTATTTCTATTAATCCAGGAGGTGGGTCATAGAGGATCTTGCTTTGATTTATGTCATCAAGTGTTCTGTCTATGTTTTCCTCTAAAAGTTTTATAGTTTCTGGTCTTACATTTAGATCTTTAATCCATTTTGAGTTATCTTTGTGTATGGTGTTAGGAAATGTTCTAATTTCCTTCTTTTACATGTATCTGTCCAGTTTTCCCAGCACCATTTATTGAAGAGGCTGTCTTTGCCCCATTGTATATTCTTGCCTCCTTTGTCAAAAATAAGGTACCCATAGGTGCATGAGTGTATTTCCGGGCTTTCTATCTTATTCCTTTGGTCTATATTTCTGTTTTTGTGGCAGTACCATACTGTCTTGATGACTGTAGCTTTGTAGCATAATCTGAAGTCAGGAAAGTTGATTCCTCCAGCTTCATTCTTCTTTCTCAAGACTGCTTTGTCTATTCGGGGTCTTTTGTTTTTCCATATAAATTGTGAAATTTTTTGTTCTAGTTCTGTGAAAAATGCAATTGGTAATTTGATAGGGATTGCATTGAATCTCTAGATTGCATTTGGTAGTATAGTAATTTTCACAATATTGATGCTTCTTACCCAGGAACATGGAATATCTCTCCATCTGTTTATATCATCTTTGATTTCTTTCATTAGTATCTTATTTTCTATGTACGTTTTTTTGTCTCCATAGGTAAGTTTGTTCCTAGATATTTAATTCATTTGTTGCAATGGTGAATGGGATTCCTTAATTTCTATTTCTGATTTTTCATTGTGAGTATATAGAAATGAAAATGATTTCTGGGTATTGATTTTACATCCTGCAACTTTGCTAAATTCACTGATTAGCTCTAGTAATTTTCTGATACTATGTTTATAGAGTTTTCTATGTACAGTATCTGGAGAAGGCAATGGCACCTCACTCCAGTACTCTTGCCTGGAAAATCCCATGGACAGAGGAACCTGGTAGGCTGCAGTCCATGGGAGTGCTAAGGGTCGGACACAACTGAGCGACTTCACTTTCACTTTTCACTTTCCTGCATTGGAGAAGGAAATGGCAACCCACTCCAGTGTTCTTGCCTGGAGAATCCCAGGGACAGGGGAGTCTGGTGGGCTGCCGTTGGTGGAGTCACACAGAGTCGGAGACAACTCGAATGACTTAGCAGCAGCAGTAGCAGCATATACAGTGTCATGTCATCTGCAAACAGTGAGAGCTTTACTTCTTCTTTTCTAATCTCAATTCCTTTTATTTCTTTTTCTTCTCTGATTGTTGTAGCAAGGACTTTCAAAACTATGTTGAATAATAGCGGTGACAGTGTACTCCCTTGTTCTGTTCCTGATCTTAGGGGAAATGCTTTCAGTTTTTCACCATTGAGAATCATGTTTGCTGTAGGCTTATCATATTTGACCTTTATTATGTTGAGGTAGGTTCCTTCTGTGCCCATTTTTTGAAGAGTTTTAATCATAAATGGGTGCTGAATTCTGTCAAAGGCTTTTTCTACATCTCTTGAGATAATCATGTGGCTTTTATCTTTCTGTTTGTTAATATGGTGTAACACATTGATGGATTTGCATATATTGAAGAATCCTTGCATCCCTGGAATGAACCCAACTTGATCATGGTGTGTGAACTTTTTGATGTGTTACTGAATTCTATTTGCTAAAATTTTGTTGAGGATTTTTGCATCTGTGTTCATCGTGATATTGGCCTGTAGTTTTCTTTTTTGTGTTGTCTTTGTCTGATTTTGGTATCAGGGTGATGGTGGCCTCGTAAAATGAATTTGGCAGTGTCCCTTCCTCTGCAATTTTTTGAAAGAGTTTTAGAAGGACAGGCATTAGCTCTTCTCTAAATGTTTGATAGAATTCTCCTGTGAAGCCATCTGGTCCCTAGCTTTGTTTTTGGGAGATTTTTGATCACAGCTTCAGTTTCATTGCTTGTAATTGAGCTGTTCATAATTTTTATTTCTTCCTGGTTCAGTCTTGGAAGGTTGAACTTTTCTAAGAATCTGTTCATTTCTTCTAGGTTGTCCATTTAATTGCCATATAGTTGTTCATAATAGTCTCATAATCCTTTGTATTTCTGCATTGTCTGTTGTAACCTCTCCTTTTTCATTTCTAATTTTGTTGATTCTTTTTTCTTTTCTTCTTGATGAGTCTGGCTAAGGGTTTGTCAATTTGTTTATCTTCTCAAAGAACCAGCTTTTAGTTTTATTTACTATTGTTTCTTTCATTTATTTTTCATTTATTTCTGCTCGGATCTTTATGATTTCTTTCCTTCTGCTAATTTTGGGGGGTTTTCTTCTTCTTTTTCCAGTTGTTTTAGGTGTAAAGTTAGGTTGTCTGTTCAATGTTTTTCTTGTTTGTTGAGGTAGGATTGTATTGCTATTAACTTCTCTCGTAGAAATGCTTTTGCTGCATCCCATAGGTTTTAAGTTGTCATGTTTTCATTGTCATTTGTCTCTAGATTCTTTTTTTATTCCCCTTTTTATTTCTTTAGTAACCTGTTGGTTATTTAGAAACATATTTAATCTCCATGTGTTTGTGTTTCTTACAGTTTTTTTCTTGTAATTGGTATCTAGTCTCATAGTATTGTGGTCAGAGAAGATGCCTGATACAATTTTCTTAAATTTACTGAGGTTTGATTTGTGACCCAAGATGTGGTCTATCCTGGAGAATGTTCCATGTGCACTTGAGAAGAAGGTGTATTCTTCTGCATTTGGTGGAATGTCCTGAAGATAGTGATGAGATCCATCTCATCTACTGTCTCATTTAAGATGTGTTTGCTTATTAATTTTCTGTTTTAGTGATCTGTCCATTGGTGTGAGTGGGTGTTAAAGTCCCCTGCTATTGTTGTGTTACTGTCAATTTCTCCTTTTATGTCTGTTAGTGTTTGTCTTCAGAGAAGGCAATGGCACCCCACTCCAGTACTCTTGCCTGGAAAATCCCATGGATGAGGAGCCTGGTGGGCTACAGTCCATGGGGTTGCTATTAGTTGGACACGACTGAGTGACTTCACTTTCATGTTTCACTTTCATGCGTTGGAGAAGGAAATGGCAACCCACTCCAGTGTTCTTGCCTGGAGAATCCCAGGGACGGGGGAACCTGGTGGGCTGCCGTCTCTGGGATCACACAGAGTCGGACACGACTGAAGCGACTTAGCAGCAGCAGCAGCAGCAGCAGCAGCAGTGTTTGTCTTATGTATGGAGGTGCTCCTATGTTGGGTGCATAGATAACTACAATTGTTATGTCTTCCTCTTGGACTAATCCCTTGATCATTATGTAGTGTCCTTCCTTATCTCTTGTAATCTTTATTTTAAGGTCTATTTTGTCTTATAGGAGGATTGCTACTCCAGCTCTCTTTTGCTTCCCATTTGCATGGAATATATTCTTCCATCCTCTCACTTTCAGTCTATATGTGTCTTTAGATCTGAAATGGGTTTCTTGTAAACAGCTTATATATGGGTCTTGTTTTTGTATCCATTCAGCCAGTCTGTGTCTTTTAATTGTAGCATTTAATCTATTGGCATTTAAAGTAATTATTGATATATTTGTTCCTATTGCTGTTTTTTAATTGGGGTTGATTTTGTAGATCTTTTTTTCTTGTATTTCTTGACTATATAAGTCCCTTTAACATTTGTTGTAAAGCTGGTTTGGTGGCACTGAATTCTTTTAACTTTTGCTTGTCTGAAAAGCTTTTTATTTCTCCATAAGTTTTGAATGAGCTCCTTGCCAGGTACAGTAACTTGTTGTAGATTTTTCCCTTTCAGTACTTTAAATATATCCTGCCACTCCCTTCTGTGGTTTCCCTTGTAAGTTACTTGTTGCTTCTCACTTGCTGCTTTTAATATTGTTTCTTTGTGTTTAGTCTTTGCTTGTTTGATTAGTATGTGTCTTGGCATGTTTCTCCTTGGGTTTATCCCATATGGGACTCTTTGTGCCTCTTGGACTTGATTGAATATTTCCTGTTCCATGTTGGGGAAATTTTCAACTATAATCTCTTCAAAAATTTTCTCATACCCTTTCTCTTTCTCTTCTTCTTCTGGGACCCCTTCAATTCAAATATTTGATATGGTCCCAGGAGTCTCTGAGACTGTCCTCAGGTCTCTTCATTCTTTTCACTTTATTCGGCTCCTCAGCAGTTGTTTCCACCATTTTATCTTCCAGCTCACTGATTTATTCTTCTGCATCAGATATTCTGCTATTGATTCCTTCCGGAGTATTTGTAATGTCAGTAATTGTATTGTTTGTCTCTGTATGTTTATTCTTTAATTCTTCTAGGTCTTTGTTAATTGATGCTTGCATTTCCTCCATTTTGTTTTCAAGGTTTTTGATCATCTTGACTACCATTATTCTGAATTCTTTTTCAGGAAGTTTGCCTATTTCCTCTTCATTTATTTGGACTTCTGTGTTTCTAGTTTATTCCTTCATTTATGTAGTATTTCTCTGCCTTTTCATTATTTTTTTTTAACTTACTGTGTTTGAGGTCTCCTTTTCCCAGGCTTCAAGGAAGTGGAATTCTTTCTTTGAAGAAGGTTAAATTCTTTCTTCCTTTTGGTTTTTGCCCTCCTAAGGTTGGTCCAGTGGTTTATGTAAACTTCTCATAGGGTGAGATTTGTGCTGAGTTTTTGTTTGCTTTTCCTTCGATGGGCAAGCTGAGTGAGGTGGAATCCTGTCTGCTGATGATTGGGTTTGTATTTTGTTTTGTTTGTTGTTTAGATGAGGCATCCTGCACAGGGTGCTACTGGCGGTTGGATGATCCCAGGTTTATATTAGTGTGGTTTCCTTTGTGTGAGTTCTCACTATGTGATACTCCCTAGGGTTAGTTCTCTGGTAGTCTAGGGTCTTGGAGTCAGTACTCCCACTTCAAAGGCTCAGGGCTTGACTTCTGGTCAAGAACGAAGATTCCACAAGTGATTTGTTATGGCATAAGTGAGATTAAAACAAATGTCCAAAAATGAGAACCCAAAGATGAACCCCGACAAATGGCAGTTAAAAAAATCAGGCAAATAATTAAAATAATGGAATATACATATATACATGTACACCCAGAAGCAAAGTCCAAACAGTCCAACAAAAATAAACAAGACTGACCCAGTGATCAAAGGAAATAAAAAACTATATTTACCAGTTAAGAACAAAACTAAAGCACAAACTGGAAAACAAAACTTAAGCAAGGTCCCAAGTGGGGAATAAAGCAATGAAAACAAGACTAACAAATATGCTGAGAGGAAAGGAAAGAAAGGAGAGAAACAAAGGATAGATATGCAAAGTTAAACAGAGGTAGATGAAGAAGATTTATATACATTAAAGATTAACTGCAAGGGGAAAAGAACAGTAGGAAAAGCAAACAAAGGAATAAATGTAGAAAAAATAAAATAGGTTTTAAAAATTAAAATTATAAAAAAGAGAGGGGGAAAAAAAAAGGAAGAAAAAAAGAAACTCCACAGAACTGCAAAAGCCCAACATAGAGGCAGAGGTTTGTAACAACAATAAAACATGTGACTGAGGGGAAAAAAAAAGCTCAAAAGCTTAATTGGATTTCTTAGTGCAAATAAAGTCAACAACTATAACGAGGGTGGGGGGTGGGGGGGAATACTCCAAAAGAATCTATAGAACAAGTCAAAAAATAAGAATAGTAAATGTTTTTCTTGAGTCACTGCTGTCAGAGTCCTTTCCCTCACTGGGAGTTACTGTCCACCTTACCTCCCTGGGATGCCCTCCAACATTGTACTGATCTCTGGACCTGCTGTGGGGGCAGTTCAGATTCTAATCTGGTCCTATTCCTATGTTTTTGCCTCCAGTGTCCACAGCTATCAGAGCTAGTGTGTTTTCTTTTGTGAGAGCTCTCAATGGCCTTTTATATATTCCATAGACACAGTCTGCCTAGTTGATCATGTGGATTTTATCTGCAGCTTGTACAGCTGGTGGGAATGTTTGGGGTCTTCTTCCTTAGCCATACTGTCCCTGGGTTTCAATTGTGGTTTTATTTCTACCACTACATATGGGTCGTCCACTGGGGTTTGCTCCTGAGGCTGCCCTGGAGGACTTGGGTCTGCCCCTGTGAGGGCCAGGTGTGGAGGTGGTGCAGCTGCTTGGGTCGCAGGGGTTCTGGCAGCACCAGGTACTCAGGAGAGTTGGCAGCTAGGGCAGCAAGAAATACAGTGCTCTAGAAGGTTATGGCAACCAGTATTGGCCAGTACACTCCAATACTCTTGCCTGGAGAACCCCTTTCCCTGACAGAGAAGCCTGGCAGGCCACAATCTACAGGGTCACAAAGAGTTGGACAGGACTGAAGAGACCCTGTATGCATAGATGCAAGACATTTTTTGCCTGTGGCAGCTCTGCCCCAATGAGAGTTGAACATAAAGTTGGCACAGCTGCTTGGCTTGTGGGGACCCTGGTGGCGCCAAATGTGCAGGACACGGGCTGCCTCTGATGCATGAGTAATGGCCCTATTGGAGTCTTTTTTCAAGCCTCTTATACCTGGTGATCAGAAGGCCTCTTTGGCCAGTCTTTCTCCATAGCTCCACCCGTTCAGGCACATAGAGGGCTCCCTTGCCTGGGGTCCCTCTCTGTTGTTTTGCAGATCAGGCACATAGAGAGGCCCCCTGGGTGGGGTCCTACTCTGTAGTTCAGTGCATGCGGTATTTGATGCGCCAGACTCTCTGTTGTTCAACTGCCAATGCTGGCATATGGGGAGAGAGAGGCCATGTGTGACTCAGCAGTATCACCTTGCTTCCATGGCTGCCTGGCTTTCCTCCACCAACATTTCCCACCACGATCTCCTCCCTCACATCCCCTCAATCCGCTCTCCACAGTCAACAACAGCCCTCGCCCTGGGATTGCTCCACAATCCCTAAATTCCAGCTCCCAGCTTTTGGTGCCAACCAGGGGATCAGCGTTCCTGTCCAGGGAATGCATGGCTCTGGCAAGAACTATCTGATTCTCATTCCATTTACGCTGCCACAGATCAGCTGTTTCACTCACATCCTTAAATGTTTGTCCTCTGACTCAGACAGTTGTCCTGATGTGCGGATCGGACCCCTGCCTCAGTTCCCCCACCCACCGAGGGCAGGTCCAGTCCTACTAACATTCCTGTTTTTCCCCCTAGTTCCTTGTCCTACTGAGTTTTTCATGGTTCTATATATTCTTTTCCACTGGTCAGGTACTCCTGTCTGCTCTCAGCTGGCATTCTGGATGCACTTCTGTGTCTGAAGGTGTATTCCTGATGTATCCATGGAGAGGGATGTACTCCATGTCCACCTACTCCTCCTCCATCTTGTTCTCTTGACTGGAATTATTTTGCTTTTTGACACAATGTTTCATGAGGTCCTAATGAGAAATTTGGCCCCAAACCTGTACATCTAAGTTATTCCCCTCTTGAATTTGATTACACTTTGGGATGCAGTCAGATGTTCTAAAACTTCAGTGTGTGGAAAGGGAACTTATAAATACACTTCAGAAACTCCCAGTAACACTGCATAATTTACCTGTAATTTCACAAGCATTCTCTCATATCCCATTTCAAAGAAAGTATCAAGAATAGTTTGCCTTGTTATAAAATGTGGTGAAAGGAAACTGTTGAAAAGAAACCCAAATTAGAACATAAACCAGTTAGGTGATGTTACCAAAATTTTTGCTGTTGTTCAGTTGCTAAATCATGTCTGACTCTTTGCACCCCCATGGACTGAAGCAAGCCAGGCTCCTCTGTCCTCCACTATCTCCCAGAGTTTGCTCAGGTTTATGTCCTTTGAATTAGTGATGCTATGTAACCATCTCATCCTCTGCTGCCACCTTCTCCTTTTGACTTCAGTCTTTCCCAATATCAGGCTTCAAATGAGCCAGCTCTTCACTTCAGGTGGCCAAAGTATTGGAGATACAGCAACAGACCATTCAATGAATGTTCAGGGTTGAATTCCTTTAGAATTGATGGGTGTGATCTCATTGCAGTCCAAGAGACTCTCAGGAGTCCTCTGCAACACAATTCAAAAACATCAACTCTTTGGTGTTCAGCCTTCTTTATGGTCCAACTCTCATATCCATACATGACTACTGGAAAAACTATAGCTTTGACTGTACATACCTTTGTTGGCAAAGTGATGTCTATGCTTTTGAATACACTATCTAGGTTTGTCATAGCTTATCTTTCAAGGAGCAAGCGTCTTTCAGTTTCACGGCTGCAGTCACCATCCACAGTGATTTGGGAGCCCGAGAGAATAAAGTCTGCTACTGTTGCTATTGTTTCCCTGTCTATCTGCCATGAAGTGATGGGATCAGATGACATAATCTTGGTTTTTTGAATGCTGAATTTTAAACCAGCTTTTTCACTCTCTTCTTTCACCCTCTATAGTTTCTCTTTACTTTCTGCTATTAGGGTGGTATCATATGCATACTGAGGTTGTTGATATTTCTCTTGGCAATCTTGATTCCAGCTTGTGATTCATCCAGCCCAGTGTTTCCACATGATGAACTCTGCATATGTTAAATAAGCAAGGGGATGACCTTGTCACACTTCTTTCTCAATTTTGAACCAGTCCTTTCTTCCATGTCTGGTTCTAACTGTTGCTTCTGGATCCACACACAGGTAGGATATATCATGATTATTCTAGGTGTTGTTTTGTTTGTTGTAAGCAAGGTGTAATTTTATTTCTCTCAGCAACCTTCAACTAAAGCAGCAGCTCCTCCAAATCATTTAAAACCCCTGATTCATGATCATTGTACACAGCCTTCATTCTCATTGCAGAATCCCCATTCATCATAGCAGAGCTCCAAGTGGTAGAAGGAAAGACGAGAAGACAAACAAGTCTTCTGTCTCAGGAGATTTCTGAAATATCTCATGCAACATGTCTACTGCATTTCAGTGACTAAATCATAAATACATGGCTTCCCTGGTTTCAAGAGAGGCATGGCAATGTGGTATTTTAGCTGGAGAGAAATGGACCTGCAGAGGTGAAGAGGAGGAGTAGAGGCAGGGTGGGTAGGCAGCAGTTTCTAGCAGGGAGGGAGAGAAGCATGGAGGGAGGCAAGAAGCAGAGCAGAAAAGAGAGCTACCAGCTCAAATCCCTTATTACCCTAGAGATTAATTTCTACCACCCGTCAAGTCTTCCCTGAATAAGATCTGAAAATTCAAGTCACTGGTCGTTTATAAAACTATCTGAGAATGATGTGGTGCAACTGAACATAGATGGTTGCGTTTCGGAAGTAGTAGCAGTGGGACTAGTATTAATAGTAGTAGCATTATAATGCTAGTTCTTTAGATACTCAGTATATATTCCTGGATATAACTATATATCCATTTAAAAGGATAATGAAACTAAGGCCTCTATTTAAATAAACATTATTCTTTTATTCCATATGCATTTCTGACTTTTCCAATACATATTTATAATTCACTATACTTGAAATAAACTGATGGATATTTATACTGTGAATAAGTGGATTGAAGCAGCTTTTAAAAGGCCAAGGGAGTCAGTGTAGCTTGTGGCTAAAAAAATGAAAGTTGAAGTTGGGTTTAAACATAAGATCTGCAACTGAAGAGCTATATGTGACCTTTACCTTCAATGATTTATTCTCTAAGCCTCAGCTTCCTAAATTATAACATAGAGATAACAAAAAACAAAAATATTAAACTTGAAGGGCTGTGATAAGGATTAAATAATACATAAAATATATAGGAGTCAGAAAGTATTCATTTAAAAAAAAAAAAACTTTTTTTCAAGATCTTCTCAACAAACTACTAAAGAGTAGTCAGAGATTATGTTTTAAAACAGAATAATCCCAAGGGCAAGATATCCCTGAACACTTTGGGTTTACGTAAAGTTTACAAGGAAACATAAATACCTGTAGTTAGACAAAGTACGCCTCATCAGATAATCCAGCGGGGGTGGGGGGGGAGAATATTTGTTACCTATTATCTGGTAATAATTAATGATTTTTAAAACACCAGAAAATAAATTATCTAAACTAAGAATAATTCTAAAATATCAAGCAGGTGTTTTTGTTTTTTTTTTCTTATTTCTGACTGTGGTACAATTAAATAATACTCAGGAACATCTTATTGCCAAATTTAGACTTAAATTGAAGAAAGTAGGGAAAACCACTAGACCATTCAGATATGACCTACAGTTGAAGTGAGAAATGAATTTAAGGGACTAGATCTAATAGACAGAGTGCCTGATGAAGTGTGGATGGAGCTTCGTGACATTGTACAGGAGACAGGGATCTAGACCATCTCTAAGAAAAAGAAATGCAAAAAGGCAAAATGGCTGTCTGAGGCCTTACAAATAGCTGTGAAAAGAAGAGAGGCAAAAAGCAAAGGAGAAAAGGAAAGATATAAGCATCTGAATGCAGAGTTCCAAAGAATAGCAAGGAGAGATAAGAAAGCCTTCCTCAGCGATCAATGCAAAGAAATAGAGGAAAACAACAGAATGAGAAAGCCTAGAGATCTCTTCAAGAAAATTAGAGATACCAAGGGAACATTTCATGCAAAGATGGGCTCGATAAAGGACAGAAATGGTATGGACCTAACAGAAGCAGAAGATATTAAGAAGAGGTGACAAGAATACACAGAAAAACTGTACAAAAAGGATCTTCATGACCCAGATAATCATGATGATGTAATCACTCAGCTAGAGCCAGACATCCTGGAATGTGAAGTCAGGTGGTCCTTAGAAAGCATCACTATGAGCAAAGCTAGTGGAGGTGATGGAATTCCAGTTGAGCTATTTCAAACCCTGAAAGATGATGCTTTGAAAGTGCTGCACTCAATTTGCCAGCAAATTTGGAACA
>SJXQ01001877.1:152027-185853 GCA_006408695.1 Aepyceros melampus | reverse complement strand
TGCCAGTGATGAGCTCTAACCCGGGTTTCTGGATTTAAAGCTACTTATTTCCATCAGTCCTGACACCCCAAGAGAGCACAAGCGTGAGAAAGTCCACTACATGTATTGTCATGAGCCCCCAACTCGCACACATCCCCAGATAATGTTTGCTAAACTGGCATGAGGTTCCACAGCCCAGCAAGGTGGTAGAGAGCTGGGCAGAGGGCGGGGCTGCATCTTGACTGCAGAAGGAGCTCAATCTCTGCCAGGGAAGATAGCATTCCTGTCCTGCCTGCCACTCGCAGACCCCAGGGATTCTCCTCTGCTGGTGGGTGTCCTCACAGCTTTGACAAGAAGACATCCCCCTGCAGTCTGACTCACCCTCACTCTTCTCAGATGCTAAGCGGAGCTACTGCAGTAGCTCAGATGGAAGGGCTTTGAATGTGGAGGTCATTCCCTGTGTAATACCCATATAACTCCTTAATCAATTCCCTTCAAAGGCTTTGCTGGTCCCTAAGATGAGTTCCCTAAGATAAGGCCAAGCTGCACACCTGGTGCCTTGTCCCTGAGTCTAAACAGGTGTGTGGCCAGATGTCCCTTTCACCACAAAGGTCACCTTAGGGTGACAAGAAAGGCAGGAATGGTTCTCTCATAGTCTGAAAGAGGTTTGTTTGTACAGGGCCAGTCCCCTGGGCCTTCTCCTGCCCCCACCTCTCATATATCCCATGTGGGCCCTTATTATACATCTGTTTTTGTTTAAAATGGTGCAGTTAACTTCCTCACATCCATTTTCTCGATTTTTGCGAGAGTGAGGCCCTGACTTCAAAGAAATTCCCAAACAATCACAGCCAAATGTGCTTGGCTTCTCTAGCAGAGGCCCCGCAGTGTCCACTCACATCTACAGATACCCAGCAAAGGACACCTAGTGATCTCAGGTTCATGAAAACTATGTATGGCAAAACCAATACAGTATTGTAAAGTAAAATAAAGTAAAAATAAAAATAAATTTAAAAAATAAATTAATTAAAAAATTAAAAAAAAAAAAAAACTAGTATTACTAGAACCTTTTGAACTTGATTAAAGACTTGGCTTCCATATAATTCTGCCCTGGACATTTAATAAACAAGCAGTACAGTGATGTCCATGGAATTGAATCCTGAATAGCATCTCTGTGTGTTCTTCCAAGTAGAAAATTCTGCTGAATACTGGGAATAATAACATTGGTCTTACCTATTCAGGTCCTACACAGTCAGTGAAAATTAAAAAAACAAATGGAGATTGAGTGCTACATTTTAATGTCCTCTACATGAATATCAAATATCCTTTTTTTTGAGACAATCTAAGGGGCAATACAAACTAAATAGACTGCAGATGGGGAAAAGGCAGAGAAGAATATGAAATGCCTGAATGAGAGTTTATAAATCACTTTTTTAGTAATTTGCATATTCCTAATTCCAGCTCATCCATATCCCTAGTTTCTTATCATTAACTGGACAACAGACCCTCTGAGAATCCAGGGAAAGCTACTGACCTTCTCCCCAGAGGAATGTATTTAAATATAAATATATTTTTTTGAGATTCCAATTTAAATATACTTTTGGGAGATCTGAGATCCCCATAAGTCTGTGATGAACTCCAGTCTAAGCATCTTTCTTAACACATTGTTGGTATAGTGTTACTTGGTAAATCCTTTTCAAGGGCTATTTGGCGAGATCTATCAAAATATATATCTTTTTACTGAGAACACTTCTCAGAATTTATCCTGAATGAGAGTTTATAAATCACTTTTTTAGTAATTTGCATATTCCTAATTCCAGCTCATCCATATCCCTAGTTTCTTATCATTAACTGGACAACAGACCCTCTGAGAATCCAGGGAAAGCTACTGACCTTCTCCCCAGAGGAATGTATTTAAATATAAATATATTTTTTTGAGATTCCAATTTAAATATACTTTTGGGAGATCTGAGATCCCCATAAGTCTGTGATGAACTCCAGTCTAAGCATCTTTCTTAACACATTGTTGGTATAGTGTTACTTGGTAAATCCTTTTCAAGGGCTATTTGGCGAGATCTATCAAAATATATATCTTTTTACTGAGAACACTTCTCAGAATTTATGCTATAGATACACTCATACAGGTGCAAAATGATCTATGTGCACAGTTACTTTTGCAACCTTGAATAGAAAGATTGAAATAACCTAAATTTTTATCTCCAGGGGACATGACTAAGTAGCTGTGTGATGGAATAGTAAGCAGCTATTAAAAATGAGGAAGCTTTTAATGAAATGATACTAAGCGATCTCTGAGGTATACTGTTTTATTTATTTATTCACAAAAAATCTTTGGCCAAACCCTAAGGCATATGGTATCTAATTTCCCCAACCAGGGATCAAACCCATTTTCCTTGCATTTGAAGGCAGAGTCTTAACCACTGGACTTCCAGGGAAGTCCTCTGTTTTATTAATAAAGGTTCAGAATTGTGTGTATAACATGCTGTGTGCATGTGTGCTAAGTCATTTCAGTGGTTTCCAACTCTTTGCAGCCCTAAGAACTGTAGCTCACCGGCCTCCTCTTCCATGGGAATCTCCAGGCAAGAATACTGGAGTGGATTACCATGCCCTCCTCCGGGGATCTTCTTGACCCAGGGATCAAACCTGTGTCTCCAGCACCTGCTGCATTGGCAGGCAGGTTCTTTATCACAACTCTGCCTGGGAAGCCCGTGTAATATGCTACCATTTATGTATTTTAAAAAGGAAATATATATATAAACATTTATCTGCCTGCATAACAAACTATCTCTCAAAGAAAATAAAGAAACTAGTAACCTACATTGCCTCTTAGGTGATGAACAGGAGGTGGGAGGGAGAATTTTCTCTAGATATCCTTTTGTACCTTTGTAATATGTACCATGTTAATGTACTACTATGCAAAAATTAAATCAGTTTTTAAGGTAGTTTTATTAAATCTATATAACTTAATATGATGCAGTCATTGAGAATGATGTTTCAGAAGAATGTCTCATGACTTGGAAAAGTGGCACATATTAGATGAGAAAGGGCAGAAAATTGAATTATGAACTACTTATACTTACTTCTTATTCTTCCTTATGATTATATGCCTACCTATATTTTCTAAATTGCAATAAAATCAGTTAGCATTTATTAAAAAGAAAAAGACTCCTTGTCCAGATGACTTGCAAGTCAGAATCTCCAGCCTACACCTTCTCCAAACGACAGTCCCATACTTATACGGGTTTTGGACAGCCATGAAATCCAGGTGGCTCAAGCTCAGCTTCCTCCACTGGCAATCCCTAAGTCTTCATCTTCTTTAGTTGTCAGTCAGTTAATAACAATTACTAGACAACTGAAATCAGTCATCTTGACCTCTTCCTCTCTTGGTCCTCATCCAGCCCCCCACCTTCTACCCACAAACTGGCCACCAAGTCCTTTGATGCTACTCCTATGATCTCATCTCTGATGGGTTCCTCTTTCCAAATTTCTGCTGCTCCTCCCTGAGGTGGGACTCCACCAGCTCTCATCAAGATCTAGTCTTTCCCTGGCTCTACTGAGGCATATTTATAACATATTAGGTGGATGAGACTTCTGTTCCCCTGAGAGTACCCAGCAAGGTAAAGACCATCCTTTCCATGTGACACTCAAAGACCATCATGGTCCCCCCCAACTTAACCTCAGAGACTTGGTCCTGACACTCTTCTATCACTGTCTTGCTCTCCGGTTGTCACCCTGAGCAGCCCACATACTTTTACACCTCTGTTCCTTCTGCCCAGGATACCAGCAAGCTCCTTATCCTCCTTTCAGACACAGCTGAAGCATGCCCTTCTCAGTGGATGCTT
Organism: Aepyceros melampus; assembly: GCA_006408695.1. Lineage (NCBI taxonomy): Eukaryota > Metazoa > Chordata > Mammalia > Artiodactyla > Bovidae > Aepyceros > Aepyceros melampus. Next base: position 182,017 of record SJXQ01001877.1, on the reverse strand, counting down.
GCCTGGTCTTCTTTTCATCTCGCAGAGCAGAATTCATCACTATGCTCCCACCCAGTCCATAGCCTAGGCAACCCTACTCCCTGTATAGTGTCAGAATTCACCGTACATGCTAGCACACCCTCCAACATGTAAGCTCCCCTACAGCAGGACATTATTCATCTTTGTAGCCTCACACCTTGGCACCAGATATGCAGCATAAACAAAGCATGATAAACTGCCTTTGAGTAGAAAGTACAGTGAAATTGATAGGAAAATTATCCCAAATAAAATTTTACTTTATATACAACTTCTTGGCCATAAATCTAATACTGTAGGAAAATTCGGTTGCTTTAGTATTTAAGCCCTGGACTGTTTGACACAGGATATTTTACAATATTTGCCTAGCAGTCTTCACATGCAGACACTTCACAATGAAGGAAACAAGTTGATACTAATTCACTTCAGCGGTTAATTTACATTGTACTGGCCTGCACATCCGTATATTTATTTAATGCCCAGAGCATTAGTCTTTCATTCACAAAGCTCAAAAGAAGATGAACAGACTCCACTAAAACTTTTCAAATATTTTCCAGTCAGGCTAAACAAAACAAAGAACATTTCACCAGAAAGGCATGCTTTTGTTTAAATGATTACTAAGTTAAAATTAGGGGTAAAACCAAGGACATTGTGCAGTGACATGTTTAGATTCAGTGTCCCTAAAGGAAAAAAAAATCAAAAAGATATCCTTGCTCTTAGTTTATAATAAAATATAAACCAGTCTTCCATGGAAGGCAGACATTTCCTTTCATGGGGTTGGTCTCCAGGCCTATGGGAGTGCATCAAATTAACCAGACAACACTCACTGTCACATAAATTTTCCTCAGTGTTGAGGTAGACAAAGGAATTTCTCAGGTGGATGTGTTTGTTTTACCTCACTTCTGGGTCCCTAAGTCAAGCAAGCATCTGTCAACAGCTTTTTGGTGGCAGTGAAAAAGGTCCCCCAATTCCCACTCTCAGCTTTCACTTTCAGGGGATTAGTGAGTGTCTTTGTTCCCAACTTTGATAAATACCTGATCAGGTCTCCCATCTGTCAAAAGATAGATTACTTGTGTTTCTTCATCAGCAAAAGCAATTTGCAGGGCACTCAGGGTATTTGTGGAACTTCCAATCTACAGAAGAGAGAGAGAGAGAGACATACCAAGTGTATACTTCAGTCTCAAAAAAAGATCTCACAAACAAGTGTTATTCCCTGCCTCCAAAAATAAAAGAAAGTATTTGTGAAATAAAAGATAAATTTAAATTATATTGAGATAATAATTTCAGCCCAGGAACTCAAGAAGTTGAATCCTTGGATGTATCATAAAAGTGTCTATGTAGATAGTCCCAGGAGAGCTAGAAGCTGGGACAGTGGATTTCCTGTCCTATTGACAGAGCTCTTAATTCAATTTTATCTTTGTGTGTTTCTGTGGGAGGCACTAACTCAGTTACTATTCATTCAGCTGTCAGCACGGCTTAAACATGCAGCCTGAATACACCCAGGTGGGGACCATGTTTGTTTTCAACCAGGATTGATTCATGACACCCAATATTCAGCAAACACAAGTGTGGTGTCAAGAGCAATCTGGAGGTACAGGAAGCTGTAAAACTGTAAAATTCATTCCTGCAGCTCTGTCCAGAGATGGAGAGAACCGTCACTCCACAATAAAAAAGAGCCAGACAAATAGCAAGTATGTGACTTTTGTTACATTCATGAGAGAGCTCAGATCACAGGGCAACCAACTGGTCCAAAATCTGGGGAGAGGTGGGCATGTGGAGAGTCATGGGAGATGTAAGCCCTGGATCCTGGAACAGGATGCAGCCAGACACTGAAGGAGAGCTGGGTTGGGGGTGGCTGGTGAACCAGCAGAAGCTGCGGGTATATATTGGCAAGAGACACAATATGGGGGCATCAGTGCTCTTTTTTTCTTTTTAAAGTTTTATTTACTCATTATTCATTCAATTTTATTTATTTATTCACATCGGCTGTGCTGAGGCTTTTTTGCTGCATGTTGGCTGTGTCTAGTTGCAGTGCATTTTCACTGTGGTGGCTTCTCCTGGAAGCACAGGCTTTAGGGTGAATGGGCTTCGGCAATTGCCGTGCGTGGGCTTACTTGCCCCATGGCATGTGGGATCTTCCTGAATCAGGGATCAAACTAGTATCTCCTGCATTGCAAGGCAGATTCTTAACCAGTGGAATGCCAGGGAAGCCTGGCATCAGTGCTCTCTTGAAGACTGTTTCACCACAAACCCCACAGGGTATTCACAGGATAGACTGAGAGAGCCTAGAGAAAATCTCCTTCATAGGGCAGAACTGAGGGAGAGATTTAGTGACACAGGAACATCCAGAGACCCTGTTCTCTCTCTCCCCTGCAAAACAAAAGCTTGTGTGTGTGTGTGTGTGTGTGTGTGTGTGTGTGTATGAGGTAAAGGGCAGTAACGAACATACTCATCTTCAAGGTGCTGTCAAAACTCAAGAAGGCTGGGGAATGGAAGAGGAAACAACAAAGTCCTTACACCTGCAGAAGGAGCAGGGCTATGTTCTGGGTTCAGAGATACTGACAAAGCCACAACCCTGAGACTCCTGGACACCAGGCCCCACTAACACTGAGGCTTATTCAGAAAACACCCATCCCTGTTACTCCCCTAGAAACATCAACTAACAAGCAACCTGCAAGAGAAAAGTTCTCTCTGAAGCCCAGTGTAAAGGGAAAAGTCAAAAGCTGAGGGTGGAGCAGACAACCTTCTGGTACATCATCTCTCATCCTAACACAAAGCATCACTACAATAACGTGAGGGCTATGGTGCAAACAGACCAACCCCAAACCCAGTCCAACTCTTAATTAGATTAATTTAACCCACCCCACAAAAGAAAGGCGTGCTCTTTTCCAGGCATAAAAAATATTTATCTTGTGCTCTATATACTGCATATGATGTCTGGCTCTTTTTTTTTTTAATTAATTTTTATTCTTTTAGTTTGTTTTGCTTTACAATACTGTATTCGTTTTGCTACACATTGACATGGATCAGCCACGAGTGTACATGAACTCCCTGATGTCCGGCTCTTAACAAAAAATTTGTTATTTGTTGTTCATTGTTCAGTTGCTAAGTCATGTCTAATTCTGTGATCTCATGTACTGAAACACTCTAGGCTTCCCTGTCCTTCACTATCTCCTGGAGTTTCCTCAAACGCTGCCCACTGAGGCAATGATGCCATTCAACCATCTATGTCACCCCCTTCTCCTGCCTTCAATCTTCCCAGCATCAGGGTCTTTGCCAATGAGTTGGCTCTTCATATCACATGGCCAATGTACTGGAGCTTCAGCTTTAGCAAAAAATAAGCATATCAAATAGAATATACAACATACTATCAAGAGACAAAAGTACTCATCAGAAACAAACTCAGATGTGACACAGATGCTAAAACCATCTGACAGAAAATTTAAAATAACTGCTATTCATGCATTAAATCAACTCTAATGGCAAAGGTGAACAACATTCAAAACCAGGTAGGTAATTTCAGCAGAGATGGAAACCTTAAGAAATAGGAGAATGGAAATGCTAATAATGAAAAGCATAGTAAGGGGACTTCCCTGGTGGTCTAGTGGTTAAGAATCCACTTTGCAATGCAGGGAATACAAGTTTGATTCCTGGTTGGGGAACAAGATCCCAAATGGCAGAGAGCAACTGAGCCCCCAAGGCACAACTACTAAGCCAGCGTGCTCCCCAGCCCAGGCATCACAACTAGAGTCTGTGTACTGCAACCAAAGATCTTGATGCAATGTTCAGCAGAGATGGAAACCTTAAGAAATAGGAGAATGGAAATGCTAATAATGAAAAGCATAGTAAGGGGACTTCCCTGGTGGTCTAGTGGTTAAGAATCCACCTTGCAATGCAGGGAATACAAGTTTGATTCCTGGTTGGGGAACAAGATCCCAAATGGCAGGGAGCAACTGAGCCCCCAAGGCACAACTACTAAGCCAGCGTGCTCCCCAGCCCAGGCATCACAACTAGAGTCTGTGTACTGCAACCAAAGATCTTGATGCAATGAAGACTGCATTCATGCATGCACTCATGATGCAATGAAGATCCTGCATGCTGCTATAAGACCTGACACAGCCCAGTAAATAAAAATAAATAAATTTAAAAATAAACAAAAAATGCAATAGGAATATGAAGAAATCTTTCCAAGAGTCCAAAATGCAGTTGTCTCTATATATCAACAGGGATTGGTCCAGGACCCTTTCTCCCAGACACCAAAATCTGCAGATGCTCAAGTCTGTTAAATAAAATGACATAGTGTTTGCATATAACTAATACACATCCTCCCATCTACTTTAAATCTTCTCTAGATTATATATAATATCTAATACAGTTTAAATTTTATGTAAATGGTTGCCAGTATGCAGCAAATTCAAGCTTTACTTTTTAAAAACACTTTCCAACATAAATCACAGCAGGATCCTCTATGATCCACCTCCCAGAATACTGGAAATGAAAGCAAAAATAAACAAATGTGATCTAATTAAAATTAAAAGCTTCTGCACAACAAAGGAAACTATAAGCAAGGTGATAAGACAGCCTTCTGAATGGGAGAAAATAATAGCAAGTGAAGCAACTGACAAACAACTAATCTCAAAAATATACAAGCAACTCCTGCAGCTCAAGTCCAGAAAAATAAACGACCCAATCAAAAAATGGGCCAAAGAACTAAATAGACATTTCTCCAAAGAAGACATACAGATGGCTAACAAACACATGAAAAGATGCTCAACATCACTCATTATCAGAGAAATGCAAATCAAAACCACAATGAGGTACCATTTCACACCAGTCAGAATGGCTGCGATCCAAAAGTCAACAAGCAATAAATGCTGGAGAGGGTGTGGAGAAAAGGGAACCCTCTTACACTGTTGGTGGGAATGCAAATTAGTACAGCCACTATGGAGAACAGTGTGGAGATTCCTTAAAAAATTGCAAATAGAACTGCCTTATGATCCAGCGATCCCACTGCTGGGCATACACACCAAGGAAACCAGAATTGAAAGAGACACGTGTACCCCAATGTTCATTGCGGCACTGTTTATAATAGCCAGGACATGGAAGCAACCTAGATGTCCATCAGCAGATGAATGGATAAGAAAGCTGTGGTACATATACACAATGGAGTATTACTCAGCCATTAAAAAGCATACATGTGAATCAGTTCTAATGAGGTGGATGAAACTGGAACCTATTATACAGAGTGATGTAAGCCAGAAAGAAAACACCAATACAGTATACTAACACATATATATGGAATTTAGAAAGATGGTAAGGATAACCCTGTATGCGAGACAGCAAAAGAGACACAGATGTATAGAACAGTCTTTTGGACCCTGTGGGAGAGGGAGAGGGTGGGATGATTTGGGAGAATGGCATTGAAACATGTATATTATCATATGTGAAACAAATTGCCAGTCCAGGTTCAATGCATGATACAGGGTGCTCAGGGCTGGTGCACTGGGATGACCCAGAGGGATCGGATGGGGAGAGAGGTGGGAGGGGGTTCAAGATGGGGAACAAGTGTATACCTGTGGAGGATTCATGTCAATGTATGGCAAAACCAATACAATATTGTAAAGTAATTAGCCTCCAATTAAAATAAATAAATTTATATTTTTTTAAAAAAGAAACTTTCTGGAATTAAAAAAAAAATCCATCTGGGGTTGATGAATCCATGAATGAGGAACCTGTAGATACAGAGGAATGACTGTTAGTTCAAAATATCCAAGGAAAGAATTAGTGAACATGAATATAGAGCAATAGAAATTATCTAAACAAATGCCAAAAGGAAAAAGAACAAAACAGGAAAGAGCATCAGAGAGCTGTGGAGCAAATGGTCTGGTATGTGCTTAATTGGAAACAAAGCAGAAAAGGGAAAAAGAGGGTAGAAGAAATATTTGAAAAAATAATGGTTGAGAATTTCCCCAAAACAATGACAGATATAACCCCATGGACCCAAGAAGGTCAGATAACATCAGGTAGGATAAATAAATGACCTAACACTCTGCTAGTGTGGTAGCTAAGAAAGCCAGGTAGTGAGCTGAGACTTTCATCCCCACCAACTATAACATGTCCTCCCTGCTCAATGAAGTCCATTTCCACTTGGCAGTGAAAAGGTGTTCCTCCCCATCAGGTTTCAACAGAGTTCCAATGGGGAACCTGAATTTCAACCTGCACCCAGAAGTATGAGGCAGGGCCCACCTACTATACCCCTGATAGAACAGTGTCAGACAACGCCAATAAACTAAACTAAATAGGAGGTTAGACTAATATACATAGTCTCATAAACATAGGACAAAAATGTCTAGGATTCAGTTGATAAACACTCCTTCATACCAAGAACCAGGAAGCTCTCAATCTGAAATGAAAAAGACGACAGCAACAGCAAGAAGACAGAGATGTAGAATTATTTGATAAAGATTTTAGAGTAGCTGTGAAAAAAATGCTTCAACTAGAAATGACCAATGATCTTAAAACAAATGAAAACTAAAAAACATCAGCAAAGAAATAGAAAGTCTCATGAAAAAAATAAAAGACATGAAGGAGGACCAAATGGAACTTTTAGAACTTAAAAATACAATAACTGAAATTTTATAAATTCTCTGACCTATGCCAGCTGACCACAGCTCGGTGACATCAGCACACAGCACATTCAGAACACCTGGGTAGTGCCCTGAACTGACTTGGTTGATTTCTGGACCATATCAGTCCAAAGACCAATAGAGGTATCTGGTGTTCTTGAAAATGAATTTTACACATTCAGCAAGCAAGCAAAGGTACTTCAGTGAAGGTTTTTGAAGAGAACAGAATCACAGTGTAAAATATGATCTGATGTATTTTCAGCCATTTAGATGAGACTGATCCTGTTCATTAGCGATTTTTATATAGAGGAAACTGCTAATGTTTTTATCCAATGAGAGTACATATATAACTTCCTGTTATCACAAACTCTAAATTAGCAGGCTGTGAATTAAGATATTTCCCATTACCTAGGGTCATAAAAGAAACGTCAATGGATAATCCTGGATGTTTAACAAGCTGAGAATGAATTTAATACTCTTTTCCAGCATATGGTGGCCAGTTAGGACAAAATGTTACAGACATTATTCTTTATAGAACAGATTTCTTCCTCTCGTCATTTATTTGTTTAAATTACTTTATTTATTTTTGTTGTGGTGCATGGCCTATGGCATCTTAGTTCCCTAACCAGGGATCCAATATAGGCCCTTGGCAATGAAAGCACAGAGTCCTAACCACTGGACCACCAGGAAATTGCCCCTCCTCTCATTTTAAAAAGAAAAGCTTTTAGTTTATTCATTTACTTATTTTAGGCGGCCCTGTTGCTGTGCATGGGCTTTCTCTAGTTGTGGAGCATGGGGGCTCTCTCTTTGCTGGGGTGCACAGGCCTCTTGTAGTGGTGGCTCTCTTGCTGTGCATCATGGACTCTAGAGCTTGGGTTTAGTAGTTGTGGCACAGAGGCTGAGTTGTCCCACAGCATGTGGGATCTTCCTGGATCAGGGATTGAACTCATGTCCCTTTGGCAGGTGGATTCTTCACCACTGATCCACCAGGGAAGTCCCCTTCCTCTCATTAAAAAAAAAAGAATCCCAAAGGAACTCCAGAACATTCCAGTGAGAGTGCAAACCTGCTCTTTAATACTCAGGGAGCTCCACTAATGGCCATGTGTAAGCTTCCTGTCAAATCTGGAACTCTAATTCAGACAACGAATCATTTTAAAGTTATTTATGATTCATATTTTACTTTTTAAGAATAGTCCTTGGTCTCAATTTTAGTATATCTTAAATATGTAGAGTGCTATGTGATTCTAAAAAAAGAACTTTTAAAATGAAGATATAGTGAAAATGAGTATACTACCCAAAGCAATCTACAGATTCAATGCAATCCTTATCAAGCTACCAGTGGTATTTTTCACAGAACTAGAACAAATAATTTCAAGATTTGTATGGAAATACAAAAAAATCTCGAATAGCCAAAGCAATCTTGAGAAAGAAGAATGGAACTGGAGGAATCAACGTGCCTGACTTCAGGCTCTACTACAAAGCCACAGTCATCAAGACAGTATGGTACTGGCACAAAGACAGGAATATGGATCAATGGAACAAAATAGAAAGCCCAGAGATAAATCCACGCACCTATGGATACCTTATCTTTGACAAAGGAGGCAAGAATATACAATGGAGTAAAGACAATCTCTTTAACAAGTGGTGCTGGGAAAACTGGTCAACCACTTATAAAAGAATGAAACTAGATCACTCTCTAACACCACACACAAAAATAAACTCAAAATGGATTAAAGATCTAAATGTAAAACCAGAAACTATAAAACTCCTAGAGGAAGACATAGGCAAAACACTCTCCGACATAAATCACAGCAGGATCCTCTATGATCCGCCTCCCAGAATACTGGAAATGAAAGCAAAAATAACAAATGGGATCTAATTAAAGTTAAAAGCTTCTGCACAACAAAGGAAACTATAAGCAAGGTGATAAGACAGCCTTCTGAATGGGAGAAAATAATAGCAAGTGAAGCAACTGACAAACAACTAATCTCAAAAATATACAAGCAACTCCTGCAGCTCAATTCCAGAAAAATAAACGACCCAATCAAAAAATGGGCCAAAGAACTAAATAGATATTTCTCCAAAGAAGACATATGGATGGCTAACAAACGCATGAAAAGATGCTCAACATCACTCATTATCAGAGAAATGCAAATCAAGACCACAATGAGGTACCATTTCACACCAGTCAGAATGGCTGCAATCCAAAAGTCTGCAAGCAACAAATGCTGGAGAGGGTGTGGAGAAAAGGGAACCCTCTTACACTGTTGGTGGAAATGCAAACTAGTACAGCCACTATGGAGAACAGTGTGGAGATTCCTTAAAAAACTGGAAATAGAACTACCTTATGACCCAGCAATCCCATCACTGGGCATACACACCGAGAAAACCAGAATTGAAAGAGACACATGTACCCCAATGTTCAATGCAGCACTGTTTATAATAGCCAGGACATGGAAGCAACCTAGATGTCCATCAGCAGATGAATGGATAAGAAAGCTGTGGTACATATACACAATAGAGTATTACTCAGCCATTAAAAAGAATATATTTGAATCAGTTCTAATGAGGTGGATGAAACTGGAGCCTATTATACAGAGCGAAGTAAGCCAGAAAGAAAAACACCAATACAGTATACTAATACATATATATGGAATTTAGAAAAATGGTAATGATAACCCTGTATGTGAGACAGCAAAAGAGACACAGATATATAGAATGGACTTTTGGACTCTGAGGGAAAGGGAGAGGGTGGGATGATTTGGGAGAATGGCACTGAAACATGTATACTATCATGTAAGAAACGAATCGCCAGTCTATGTTTGATACAGGATACAAGATGCTTGGGGCTGGTGCATGGGGATGATCCATAGAGATGATATGGGGGGGAGGTGGGAGGGGGGTTCAGGATTGGGAACTCATGTATACCTGTGGCGGATTCAAGTCAATGTACGGCAAAACCAAGACAGTATTATAAAGTAAAACAAAGTAAAAATAAAAATTTAAAATAAAATAAAATGAAAGTAAGTTCAAGACAACAGAAAACTTGAGGAAAGGGAAATTCTTCCCAGTAGTGTGTGTAGATATAAAGTTCTCCAAGTAAAATAGACCCCTGAAGAAGTGATTTTACCTTTTCATTACACCCTGCTACCCTATCTCTGTCCTGGCTTCCAGCCCTAACCACTCAAATTATACTGTGTATTTCCACAAGTTCATTACTTTTGAACAAAATCCACTGTTTAAAATAGCTGTAATATATCATTTGAAACAAGCATGAAGTCTCAGAAGAAACTAATATGAATGTTAAAGTAAAAAAACTATATTTTGAAATTTGTTTTCATAAATGGGCTGAGACTTGAGCTGAGGGCAGTGTTGTCAATAGAAGCTTATCTAAATTTTAGATATTGACTAAAAAGATTGGATTAACACAACCTTTGTAAGTAAAACAAATGTCTATGTGAAGCCACGGCCATCCTTGGAGTTCAAAGCATTTTCTTAAGCATTTCTATCCTGATCTCTGTTCTTCTTCTCCCAGACCCAGCCTCCTTCTTACCTTAATGTCTCTAATCCAAGCCTGGGCACCTTTCAGATTATCCTCATTGATTTCAACAAGTTTTTCCTGCCAAGCACTGGCTTGAGCATCAAACTGCACAAAATTGAATTTCTTTTTATGTTTCAACTGTTCCTGTAAGGAATAATTATTTAGCAATAAAAATCATTCAAGTGTGAGAAGGGATTAGGACAGGTCATTGTTTGATACATTTTAATCACTATGATTGCTTTTTTCAGTTGTAGAAGCTAAAAATTACATTCGATAGAAAAAAATCTTATCTCGTACAAGAGGCATTTAAATAAAATTTACATACAGTTTGGACATTAAACTTTTACAAGTGTATATATATATATGACATATATCAGATATATGTATAAGTTTATGCTGCTGCTGCTGCTAAGTCGCTTCATTAGTGTCCGACTCTGTGCGACCCCACAGATGGCAGCCCACCAGGCTCCCCTGTTCCTGGGATTCTCCCGGCAAGAACACTGGAGTGGGTTGCCATTTCCTTCTCCAATGCATGAAAGTGAAAAGTGAAAGTGAAGTCACTGAGTTGTGTCCAACTCTCAGCGACCCCATGGACTCCAGCCCATCAGGCTCCTCCATCTATGGGATTTTCCAGGCAAGAGTACTGGAGTGGGGTGCCATTGCCTTCTCCATACATATATAAAATATTACATTATTTTTCTTTAATACTGACATTAATGGTATACTGAATATGTACACTAAATGCAACATGCTTAAAGAAAAAAAGAAATCCAAAATGGTGTCATCACTTTTTGGCAAGGCTATTATTACAGTTCCAGATTTGTTCACTAGCCTTCCATCAGCCCATATTTCTCTAGTAGAAGTTCACCAAATTAAAAATTGTGTTTTGTATTTGTCAAACACTCCTTGTAATTGTTTTCTATGGTGCGTACTCACTTGAATACCACCAACTCATGAGAATACTCTGACACCCATTTATAGGTGTGGAAACTAGGAGGCAGGGAGTGTTAACAATCTGCTTCAGGTTGCACAACTCAGAGATGGCACAGGTGGAATAAAGACCAGATGCTCCTGACCAACAGCCTGCCCTCCCCCCACACATCAGTTCTGGAGCCAGTACATGTAGCATCCCTAACACTCACTGGAAATTTAAGATAAACATGCCCAGCTGAAGAGTATCTGGAAAATAATGAAGGCATGTGCACGCCACAGATTTCAGGATAGAGCAGACCTGGGACAATGGACATAGAAATTCACTTAGCAGCCTGTACATTACAGGAAGGACCCACTGACCCAAGGATCTACTTGTGAAGAACAGATGACTCTCACTGGCAAAAAGGATCCTTTTTCTGAAGTGGCTTTCCTCTGGATTTGTAAGTACAAAGCTGGCTGAGCACCTCTCATAACCACTGCAGGTCATGACAGGTGGAGATGTACTCATGATGCACAGGTGCCCAGGTGCCTGATCCCTACAGCAGCATCTCACCTGTATGAGCTGGATGACCTTGTTCTTCACCAGGTCCAGTTTCCCCGTCATTGAGTGAGACGTGTCGATGAGGATGTAGACACAATCACTAGACACTTTTCCAAAGAGGCCTTGACTCCCATCCTGTAACCATTTAATCCTGGGCAGGAAATAGTTGAAAGTGAATGGTTAGAGCCTGTGGCACTGAGAGCATCTTCCTAAGAACTTTATGATACATCTACAGAGGAAAATCAATAGGACAGAAAAATAAATCCAATACTGGGCTCCAAAGCCAAAAGTAAATTACTTCCTGTCATCTGATATTTTGAGGCCTTTAGCTATGACTTCACACCAATTATTCTTCTAACCCTGCTGACTGCAGTCAAGCTAGTAATGCCAGCACATTCCTGAAGCTTCAGTGAAGCTTATGGATAGAATCAAGCAACCACAGATCCCAATAATAATCAAGTGCCACTTGTTGTGTAAGCAGGACTGCTTCTGTGGTCCATGCTCAGGGTCCCATCACAGATGTAAATGGTTCAGGAAGTTCATGGTGCAGGCAAAGTCTGGAAGAGAGGGCAGGGCAGATATAAAAATACTTGAAATTGAGTTCAGAGTTCAGCAAGCCCCAACAACTAGTCTTTATAGGGCAAAATACTGAAGAGAGTGCTGCAAAGGAGAGAAAGTGGGTTGGGGAGTGACGGAAAGAGAGACAGAAAAGGACAGAATGTGCTCCAGAGGTCTGCAGGAGGTTTCTCTAGAGATTTTGGTTAAGTTTGATCAGGACATGCATGTGAAAAAAGTACTGAAGTCAGAGAATAAATCACCAAAAAAGGAATAGCTGGGCCAATCCCTCAAAGCTTACACAGGCCTGGGAATAGCTCATCTTCCAAGCAGTCAGAGTTTAAAGGCCTCCATAATGTATGTGGCATCAAGTAGAGTCCTCCAAGGGTATTGCTTTAGTAATAGGACCAAATGAATCCTGGACTAAAATGCCTCCTTGTTAGCACTATGCTAACATAACTTAAAAGCAAGTCCCAGAGTAACTTAACTGCACTCCAAGTAACTTACCTGCACCACATAAAACACAGTTTAAAAATATAACAAAATCCAGTTCCCAATAATGTTACATTCAAAATGTCTAGCATCCAGTAGAAAATTATCAGGCACATAGAGAAGCAGAAAAATATGATTCGTAATCAGAAGAAAAACAGATCAACAGAAACAGACCTCAAAATGACACAGATGATAGAATTCTCTAAAAAGGTTGCTACACAGCTATTATAAACATAACTCATATGTTCAAGAAGATAAAGTAGGAATAGAATGAGGAGAGGAATGGAAGACATAAAAAAAAATCCTCTGAGTAAAAATATACTGTATGCTATTAATAGCAGACACTATGGAAAAGGCAATGGCACCCCACTCCAGTACTCTTGCCTGAAAAATCCCATGGACAGAGGAGCCTGGTGGGCTGCAGTCCATGGGGTCGCTAAGAGTCAGACACGACTGAGCGACTTCACTTTCACTTTTCACTTTCATGCATTGGAGAAGGAAATGGCAGCCCACTCCAGTGTTCTTGCCTGGAGAATCCCAGGAACGGGGGAGCCTGGTGGGCTGCTGTCTACAGGGTCACACAGAGTTGGACACGACTGAAGCGACTTAGCAGCAGCAGCAGCAGCAGAAGAAAAGATTAGGGAACTTTAAGAAAGACATAGCAATAGTAAACACTTAAAAATAAAATACAGGGAGAAAAAGGTTTAAAAAATATAACAGAGGATAAGCCACCCATGGAACAATATCAAGGAGTCTAACATATGTGTAATTAGAAACTAAAGAGGAGGGAAAGGGGATAGAAAAATATTTGGAGAAATATGAGCAAACATTTCTCAGGAACGGGGGAGCCTGGTGGGCTGCTGTCTACAGGGTCACACAGAGTTGGACACGACTGAAGCGACTTAGCAGCAGCAGCAGCAGCAGAAGAAAAGATTAGGGAACTTTAAGAAAGACATAGCAATAGTAAACACTTAAAAATAAAATACAGGGAGAAAAAGGTTTAAAAAATATAACAGAGGATAAGCCACCCATGGAACAATATCAAGGAGTCTAACATATGTGTAATTAGAAACTAAAGAGGAGGGAAAGGGGATAGAAAAATATTTGGAGAAATATGAGCAAACATTTCCAATTTTGATGAAAATACACCTACAGATCCAAGGAGCTCAAAGAACCCAAATAGACAAAAAAAAAAAAAAAAAAAAAGATACCAAGACATATCACAATATAATGGCTGAAATCTAGAAATAAAGAAAAAAATCTTTAAAGGAGCCAGAGACAACATAAGAATAATAGGTGATTCCTCATCACAAATTATGCAGGTCAAAAGAGAATGGAGAAAAGTTTCTTAAAAACTGACAGATAAAACTATAAAACTATAATTCTATACTTAGAAAATATCTTCCAAAAATAAAAGCAAATTCCGGAGTTTCTCAGACTAAAACAGCAGAGTAATTCATCACCAACAGAAGTGTGCTGGATCTATACAAAAAGAGTAAAGAGCAACATACATGTCAAATATGTGAATAAGTATAAAATACATTTATTTCATTTTGAGTCTATTTACAAGATGATAGATTGCTGGGTCCAGCCCCAGTGGATCCAGGGTGATTTGAAGGGGAGACGGATAGGAGAGGAAAAAACGTATTTATTTATAAATATAAGATTAGATTAGGAAGAAATAGTGTAGTAGGAAAATTAAGTGGAGAAAAGAGGCTGAAAAACTTGGTTTACGTGGAGAACTAATAAAACTTTGAGACAAGAAGTTTGCACCATCTACGTTAGGCCACCGGCATCCTCTTGAATATCGGGGGGTACCCTGCCTTGGGCTCCCCCTCGTGTGGATCTTAGAAGCCGGGACAAGTAAGTAGACATGGCGAGCCTCCACGCCCCAGATGGGAATTCAGCCAGAAATTAGAATAAAGAGGAGACACGGGGGAAACCAGTCCAGCGACTGGCCTGTCCTCTATTGTTCAGAAGGCCTTTTATACCTTTTTGATTATACATAGAGATCAACGGGTAAAACAAAATTATGCAGCTTTAGCAGCCCAGACTCTTATCAAAACAAGGCTTTTCTCTCTGCATACAAGTCTTAGGTGATTTACATCATCTTCCGGCCCAAAGGGCCAATTAACATTTTACAGCCTTTTTTCTGATAAGGGTGTGTCAACCAGAAGACTTATTTGTGTTGTTCTTCTCAAAGTCTGATGCCACTCTCAGAAAGCACTAAATAAAGTTACATTCTTACATAGCAAAGATACAGCAATTTATAACAAGTAAAAGGAGTACAGTGATTTATAACAAAAGAAAAGTAATTAACTCAAAAGTCTAGTGTTGCTAACATCAAAACTATTATATATCTTTTTCCATATTCCGTTTACATTGATTAACATCCTCCCAGGTGTCTAAAAGATAAAGAATATGGAGGCCTGGCAGCAATCATTGGGTCAACAGTGAAATCCTGTCACCAATATGATTTTCAGCTCTTTAGAAAAGGCTCTGTATCTTTAAGATGCTTTAAGCTTTGTGCCCCTCGCAGTTGGGGGCTGTAAGCAATTCACAAGCTGTAAAGGTTCAGGGGAACCAGTTAGGCAAGTTAGAGCATTATCAGAGGTGAAACACTCCTTTTCAAATGCAGACTACTAAAGCCCTGAATTAACTTTTTCCAGAGAGTGTCAGAAGAGTGGAAAAGTACAATTAAGTCAGGCAGATTCTTATTTTTGGGGTACATGCTCAGGAAATACCAGAGGGAATCCCTGAGACCCGAATCGCCTTGCCCATCGGGCTCTCCGCATGACCTTGTCACGAGTGGGATTCCTCACGCTGGCTCCCAGCAATAGATTATAATGTATTTTGGGCTTATAGCATAAGTAGAAGTTAAGTGTAGAACAACAATAGAAAGTACCAAAAGGGAATGGAAGTTGGAAGTCTTTCATGATGTACATGAAGCAATACATTATTATTTTAAGGTAGATTGTGATAAGTTGGGGCTTCCTGGTGGCTCAGGGGTAAAGAATCTGCCTGCAATGCAGGAGCTGCAGGAGACATGGGTTCCATTCTTGGGTTGGGAAGATCCCCTGGAGGAAGGTATGGCAACCCACTCCAGTATTCTAGCCTGGAGAATTCATGCACAGAGGAGCGTGGTGGGCTATAGTCCACAGGATCACAAAGAGTTGGACATGACTGAAGCAACTTAGCATGCATGCACATGTGATAAGTTAAAGACTTATATTGTAAATGCTAACGTAGTCACATCACAACAAAACAAAACAAAGAGGTAGTTAATAAGTGGAGATAAAATGGAATCATAAAAAAATCTTCCAACAAAAGAAAGCAGAAAAAGTTAAAAAGGGAACATAGAACATGTGGGACAAATAGAAAACAAATAGCAAGATTTTAAGTTTAAATACAACTGATCAATGATCACATTAAATGCAAATGATCTTAACACTCTAATGAAAAGTCAGAGATGGTCAAATTGGATTAAAAATAATATCTCTATATATTCTACCAATGAAAGGCCTAGTTCAATATACAATACATATAGGTAAATGAAAAAGGGTGGAAAAAAGATAAATCCTACAGATTTCGTAGGATTTATAATCAAAAGAAAGCCAGCATAGCTATACTGATTTTAGACAAAGCAAATTCCACAACAAAGAATTTACCAAAGATAAAAAGGGACATTTCATAATAATAAGGGAGCTGACTCATCAGGAGGACATAATGACCACAAGTGTTCTTGTACTGGCTAATTGAGCTTCAAAATAGATGAAGAAAAAACTGATAGAACAGAAAGAATTGGACAAACACAAAACTATGCTTGGAGATTCCAGTACTCTTCTCTCAATAATTTATAGAACAATTAAACAGAAAATCAGTAAGAATATGGAAGATTTGAATAATACTATCAACAAACTTGAGCTGAGATAAAGTACACTCCACCCAAAGAAAGTTTTTTCTTCATATTCTGGGCCTCAAAACAGATCTCAATAAAGAACTGAAATAAAACAGTATTTCTCTGTCCACAGTGAAATTAAAAGCTATCAGAAAAATCCACAAATACTTGGAACATGAACAACACATTCCTAAATAACCCTTCAGTCGAAGAAGAAATCAAAGGGGAATTAGAAAATGTTTTGAGGTGAATGAAATGAAATACAACATATTGAAATCTGTGACAGATAGCTAAAGCAGTACTCAGGAAAATTTATAAAATTAAATGCTTATATTAGAAAGAAAGGTCAAAAGCAGTGATCTAAGCATCTATCTCTAAAAACTTAAACCCAATAAGAGAAAGGAGGAAATAATAAAGATTAAGAGTAGAAATCAATGGCATAGAAAGGAGGAAACCCTACAGAGGGGGACAAAAAAATGAGACCAAAAACCAGTTCTTTGAAAAGACTGAGAGGATGGATAATTTCTAGTCAGACTTATTAGAAAACAAAAATGACATAAATAACCAATGTCAGCTTTATGTGGATTTAAAGAAATTGAAGGCACAGTTTTAAAAATCCTTCCTGTGGTGACTTCCCTGGTGTTCCCATGGCTAAGACTCTGCACTCCCAATGCAGGAGACCAGGTTTGACCCCTGGTCACAGAACTAGATCCCATATGCTGCAAATAGAGAGTTTGCATGCCACAACTAAAGATCCTGCATCATACAATGAAAAGTTCCTATATGCTGAAACAAACACTGAAGATCCTGCATGCCACAATTAAGACTACAACTAAATAGATAATAGTAAAACATTAAAAAAATAATAAAAAATCAAAAATCTTCTCAGAAATAAAAACTCCAGGCCCAGATGGTTTCAATGGTGAATTCTATGAACATTTAATGGAGAGATGATACAAATTCTCTATGAAGTCTTCCAGAAAATAAAAGGGGACAGAAAACTTCCCAACCATTGATACTTGGTGGGAGGAGGACAAACAGACCCCAGAGCTGCCAGCTGGGGTATCGTCAAAGCAGCATCCTTTTCCCCAGATCTGAAATCCAAACTACTCTCCTCATGGAGTCAACTCCAAATCTTAAGCACAGCAGACTCCAGACACAAGGATTACTTTTTCTGTGTAATCATCACCAGCTGGGTTTTGAGGCTATGCAGAGCATACGTGGGGTAGACAGCTGTTTGCAGCTTGTGACTTTATAGCAGAAAACATGGAAAGAGTGAAGAAGCTTGGACAACAAGTGACTACGGCAGCCTGGGGACTAGACTAAACTTATTAGATTTAGTGTCTAGTCTAATCCAAAGAACACATTTGTAAATGGCATTATTATTCCCACTTTATAAATGAGAAAGCTGATACCGACACTGACTAACTTGCTCAGGGTCGTGGCAGATGGCAGACTGGGATTAGAATCCAGCTCCATCTGACCTTAGGGACTTATGTACCTAAGTGCTAAGTACCTTCTTAGTCTAGAACTGTCTGCTGGCATTGGGGAGGTGAAAGCATAAAGGTGGGTCACCCCATGGAGCTGATACTGAGGTCACAGCACTAGTACATGAGACTATGAGCATTACCAGATTTTAAGAACTAGCAGGGCTGAGAGGGGGGGGTCACATGAAATTATTTTCAGCTGATTCCTAAAATGAATATATATATTATTTCATTGTATTCAAATGTTTCACAGCAGTGCTTTGAAATATAATATTCAAGAGTACAGAGGAGAGGTGTTATAACAGTCTTGTATTCACCTGAGGTCCACAAAAAAATGCAAGACAAAACAGAAGCATTTCTTTGCTTCCTACAGTGATGCATAAGCAACATGATAACTACATTTTTGCTGCTTTTCAGCATCTACACTGGTACCAAGACAGCTCAGAATCTGCATCCTAACATCCCCTTTGGTTATGAACAACCAGGCCAACAGCAAATTGTCAGATGGCAGCCCTGACTTAACAATGCTTACTGGCCATTTCTCTTGCTTGAGCTTTAATTTACCAAGCACTCAAGCAGATTTGCATTTCAAGGGAGGCTGGACCACTTGTACCCTCATGCAAGTACACCAACCTCCTCTGGATCTGGGCCAGGACTGCGTGAACTCTTTCACTGAACCACGTGTACTTCTCCTTGGTGATGCAGACGTGGACCAAGCTCCCATCCTTCCAGGGAGCGTGGATGAATCTGCTGCAGTATTTCGCATGGACTGTCTTCTTGTTGGTCTCCTGAAGAAAGACAGGACAGAAGCCACTCAGAAACAACTAACGGAAAGCCCCCAGAAGGCACCTCCACCTCTGCCTTATTTAGACAGCTGCTAGCCCTCACTCCCACTGCAAGATCATTCAACAGTTGGTTCAAGCAAACACATACCACAGCCTGCTCCATACAGATCCCTGTGCTGGATGTCATGAATGACAGTCAGAAAGACATGGGCAATCTCATTTGTGCCCCAACGAATCTAATGTTTCCAGCAAGGAGACACCAAACACACACAGTGATTCATACCCACATAGAAAGTAGCAAGGTAGAGTACCAGGCACCCAGTACCTGGTCCTGGGTTGAAACAGTAATGACTAGACAAGTTCTGGCAAAGAAGAAAGAGTTCACAGTGGACTGGAGGGTCAAGGAGATCCACAGGAGGTGGACTTGAGACACTCCAAGTGTCTTTCCATTGTTACTCCCAGCTCCAAAGGAAGAAAAGCACCCAAGAACCCCATTCCACATCTAGCACCCACTCCTGGACATACAGAATGGGACCAAGCCAAAAGCTTCCCACAGAGAGCTTTCAGAAGGTCTGTTTCTGTCACTCATCCAACCAGCTTATAAATGCATTAAGCACCACTCCACCAGGCCCTCTTCTAGGCACTAGGACAATCCATAAATGAAGACCAAAATTCCTACCTCTGTGGAGCTCACATGGCCAGGAAAAGAGCCAAATGACAAAGCAATAATCATCTAGCAGATCAGAGGATGACAAATGCTATAGAGACACAAGGCAAGGGAGGAGAGCAGAGAACGCCAAGGGACAGGGAAGGGTGGGGGCAACTTGAAACCTAGAAGGGAAAGCCTCAAAGAGAAGGTGAAATATGAGTGACACCTGAGGGAACAAAGCGTGTGCCCATTTGAGGGTCTAGGGGCAATCTGAGGACACAGCCAGGACAAAAGCCCTGAGGTGAGCATTTGCCAAGCAAGTCTGTGGACTTGGAGGAAGGGCAGTGTAGCTGAAATACAGCGAGTGAGGGAAAGAGCAAGATGAAGCTAGAGGAGGAGGAGGGCCAGGAAGCAGATGCTGTAAAGCCTGCTCACTGATGGAAATGACCCCAGCTTATCCTCTGAGTGAAAAAATGAAGCATCCAAAGGCCTTAAAGTAAATTCTTAGTGACAAAGAAATTTTAAATTGAGATAAAATTGACATTTAACATTATAATAATTTTAGTGTACAACATAGTGATTTGATATATGGATCTACTGTGAAATGATCAAGAGGGATTTTAGGAGTCAGGGAGGAATGGAGGGGGCTCAGAGAAGGGAGGTAGACTCCAGGGGTCCAGGGATGACTGATGGGAGCAGAGAAGAAGTGGTGATGGGATCAGTGCTGATGCTCCCAAGGCAGGTGAGAAGGGGAATCGTGTTGCAGTGCAAAGAAGGGAGGAGGAACGCGTCGTCTCTCTCAGACTGATCATGTGCCCCCTACTCTGAACCCTGTCACGAGGCAGTTCTCAACTGTGCTTCATGCATTTCCAAATGGAAACACACGAGACCAAAAGTTATGTGAAAACAGGTGTCCAGCACCAGAATGTCCAAATGGGGAAAGCCCAGTGTTGAGAGCCCAGCAGATCTGAATTCAAACCCAGCCTCCACCTGTCATGAGATCTCAGGTAAAGTCATCTAACCTCTCGAAGGCCCTGGGACTTCATTTTCACATCTGTGATATGAGAGCACAAATATTTACCTTGTATATAAAGCAGGTAGGCATTTCATAAATGCTCTTTTCTTACCCACAATGTTTGTGATGAAGAAAACATGGAAGGCAACATCTAGTGGGCATCTCCAAAAGTGCCAGGCACAGTGCTCAGATATGTGATTTTCAAATTTAGACTTTACACCAACCCATGTTACAGATGTGGAGAGAATCAACCAGGTTAAATTATCTGTTCCACAGCTCATATTTAGTAACTGGTAGAAACAGCATTTACACCCAGGTCTTCTCATTCAAACTCGGAATGCAGTTAGAACCTTACATGGAACAACTGACTGGTTCAAAATTGGTAAAGGAGTATGACAGGCTATATATTGTTATCCTGTTTATTTAACTTCCATGAAGAGCACATCATGGAAAATACTAAACTAGATGAACCACAAGTTGGAATCACGATGGCCAGGAGAAATATCAACAATCTCAGATATGCAAATAATGCCACTATAATGGCAGAAAGTGAGGAGGAAGTAAAGAACCTCTTATGAAGGTGAGAGAGGAGAGTGAAGACGCTGGTTTAAAACTCAACATTCAAAAAACTAAGATCATGGCATCTGGTCCCATCACTTCATGGCAAATAGATGGGGAAACAGTGGAAACAGTGACAGATCTTATTTTCCTGGGCTCCAAAATCATTGCAGATGGTGACTGCAGCCATGAAATTAAAAGACTCCTGGGAGGGGGGTTCAGGATGGGGAACACAAGTACACCCATGCGGATTCATGTCAATGCATGGCAAAGGCAATACAATATTGTAAAGTAATTAGCCTCCATTTAAAATAAATAAGTTTATATAAAAAAAAAAAAAGACTGCTTGGAAGAAAATCTATGACCAACATAGACAGCATATTAAAAAGCAAAGACATCACTTTGCCAACAAAGGTCCACAGAGTCAAAGCCATGGTTTTTCCAGCAGTCATGTATGGATGTGAGAGTTGGACTATAAAGAAGGCTGACTGTCGAAGAACTGATGCCTTCAAATTGTGGTGCTGGAGAAGACTCTTGAGAGTCCCTTGGACAGCAAGGAGATCAAAGCAGTCAATCCTAAAGGAAATCACTGGAAGGCCTGAGGCTAAAGTTGAAGTTTCAGTACTCTGGCCATTTGATGCGAAAAGCAGACTCACTGGAAAAACGCTGATGCTGGGAAAGACTGAAGACAAAAGAAGAGGTTGGCAGAGGAAGAGATTGTTAGATTGCATCATCAACTCAATAGACATAAATCTGAGCAAACTCTGGGAGACAGTGAAGGAAGGAAGCCTGGCATGCTGCAGTCCATGGGGTTGCAAAGAGCTGGATATGACTTAGCAACTGAACAACAACAGAAGGACCATTTACACTCAGGTCTTCTCATTCAAACTGGGTATACTTTCCACCCTACCACATTGCCTGGTACATAGTGAAAGCTCAATAAATATTTGTTAGAGGAATAAATGATGAGACTAGACTGAGTTTCTGAACATCGGGGCTGGCTTTGTGCTCAAGCAGCATAAGTAGCCATGAATGCAATGTGACTTCATGGGTGCCCCAAAATATTAAGTTGTTAGACTTTGCCTGCAATTCCCTATTAGAAAAGTACTTTTGTTTTCTCCCCTCACCTGCTCATCCATCTTAGAAATGCTTCATAGCAGGGCTTTTTTAATCATTTATTTTTCAGTGTCTTGATTTCCTGGTTCTCTACCTACAAAGCAGGTTTTATAGTTAAAAGTTTATGAGGTTCTGCCAAGTGGGAGATTAGGGTAACCCCAAATAATTGGTCTCAGTTTTAGGTATAAATCCAGTTTTAGATATGTAGCCCCCAATACTACTAAAAGCAAAATTGTCCTTTCCCATCAGTATTGGTGACAAAGGATAGCTATACTGCATTTTACAGCTATACTGTATTTTACAGCTATACTGTAAAAGCTATTCTCAACTTTTACTATATTAGAACTTGCTAGCATCAGAAATTTGAGGCAAAATTCCCCATTTATAAAGCCAAATTCTTCAAACCATCCTTGTAAAATTTCATTTAAATTTGTCAAGAAAGAAAAGGAGAAAATCAGAATTAGAGAAGACCTATGTACACCACACTGTAGGGAGCTTGCAGTAAGCTATGTTCAAATTGACAGGAATCCACATTTTTCAGTATTCAGGGCCTAATTATTTTACAGATGAAAATGTGATTAAGTATGATTTCCTTAACTAATAATGTTACTGAATAATGTCTACAGAATCAGAAAACTGTGCTAGGGGAGGAAACCCACAAATGAGATTTCCCTGCAATGTAGCAATTACTCTGTATCCCAACATGTAAGTCAGGAAACAAGTATTACATAAATTCTGTATTTTTTATAATTCAATTTTAGTATTTTCCTCTTGCAGTTCATTCTAAACACACAGCAGTAAGAAGGCAAAAAGACAATATCACATGGCTAACGTGGCCCAAAAGAAAAACAGTGCTTCCTTGGGAGGAAATGTGGAATCCAGGGGCCTAAGGAGTGTGAAAGGGACTGGAGTTTCACCTCAATAGGACTGAGAGACACTGCAGTGATGATCCTGAGAATGAATCATAGTCTCAGAGGATACACAAAGGGACAGGACATTTCCTTTCCTAGGAGTCTCTGCTAGGCTGCCCTGACTGGCATGACTGCTCTGTGACTTGCATTTTAGCTCTCATTTCAGTGTCTTCCTGGGTTGGGAAGATCCTCTGGAGAAGGGGTAGGCTACCCCCTCAGTATTCTTGGGCTTCCCTTGTGGCTCAGCTGGTAAAGAATTCGCCTGCAATGTGGGAGACCTGTGTTTGATCCCTGGGTTGGGAAGATCTCCTGGAGAAGGGAAAGGCTACCCTCTCCAGTGTTCTGGCCGGAGAATTCCTTGGACTATACAGTCCATGGGGTTGCAAAGAGTCGGACGTG
Source organism: Aepyceros melampus (assembly GCA_006408695.1). NCBI lineage: Eukaryota > Metazoa > Chordata > Mammalia > Artiodactyla > Bovidae > Aepyceros > Aepyceros melampus. The sequence goes on along the minus strand of SJXQ01001877.1, from coordinate 158,496 downwards.
ATTTTCACTCACTCAGTGTGGACCTGGATTTTAACCACCTTCTAAAAGAGATTTCCATCAGTTTTACAAATTTACAATAATCATTTTATCCTGATGTTTCTGTTTCATATGAAGACCTTTTTTAGTCTTTCCATAATTCTAAACATTGGATAGCCTTCTTGGTCCTGTTCTACACACTAGCATTTCTCAAAGTGTGACCCATGGACTGGCAGCTTCAGTATCATCTGGCGATTATTATAAAGGCAGATTCTTGGGCCTGGCCTCAAACCCAGTGACTCATGCATGCTAAGGGTTAGAAGCCACTTACACGTATACAATGGAATATTACTCAGCCATTAAAAAGAACAAAACAATGGTGAGATGTTGCCATTCACAGCAACATGGATAAACCTAGAAACTGTCATACTGAGTGAAATGAGATAGAAAAAGTGAAATATCATATGACATCACTTAATATGTGGAATCTACAAATAAATGATACAAATGAATGTATTTACAAAATAGAAACAGACTCAGGGACTTCGAGAACAGAACTTATGCTTAAGGGTGGTGGTGAGGGGAAGAATGGAGAGAAGGGATAGTTAGGGAATTTGGGATCATCATGTACACACTGCTGTATTTGAAATGGATAGCCAACAAGGACTTCCTGTATACCACAGGGAGCTCTGCTCAATACTATATGGCAGTCTGGATGGGAGGGGAGTCTGGAGGAGAATGGATACATGTATATGTATGGTTGAGTCACTTTGCTCTTCACCTGAAATGATCACAACATTGTTCATCAGTTATACACCAATATAAAATAAAAAGCTTAAAAAATAAAATAAAGGTTAGGCGCCACTACTGCAGATCATTATCATTCCACTACCAGCCAGAGTTGGGCACCTGGAAAAGCTACATTCCTTTCAGAACCATTGTCACAATGGAACTGCAGCTTTGAGAAATTTACAATATAGACCCTTCCCATGCTAAACCCCTTAGAGAAAATGATTTCATATTTATTGAAAATCCACTAAATGCTGGCTGGTAGTCACCTGCCAACATTCATTGGAGCATGGAGAAAGCAAGAGAATTCCAGTAAAACACGTACTTCTGCTTCATTGACTACACTAAAGCCTTTGACTGTGTGCATTACAACAAATGGTGGAAAAGAGATGGGAATACAATACCACCTTAAATGCTTCCTGGGAAACCTGTATGAGGGTCAAAAAGCAACAGCTAGAACCACACATAGAACAACTGACTGGTTCAAGATTGTGAAAGGAGTATGTCAAGGCTGTATTGTCACCCTGTTTATTTAACTTACATGCAGAGTACACCATGTGAAATGCTGGGCTGGATGAATCACAAGATGGAATCAAGACTGCTGGGAGAAATATCAACAACCTCAGACATCAGATGATATCATTCTAATGGCAGAAAGCAAAGAGGAACTAAAGAGCCTCTCCATGAGGGTGAAAGAGAGTGAAAAAGATGGCCTGAAATTCAGAATTCAAAAAACTAAGATCATGGCATCCAGTCCCATCACTCCGTGGCAAACAAAAGAGGAAAAATTGGAAGCAGTGACAGATTTTACTTTCTTGCTGTCCAAAATCACTGCAGACAGTGACTGAAGGCAGATGCTGCTCCTTGGAAGGAAAGCTATGACAAACCTAGACAGTGTATTAAAAAGCAGAGATATCACTGACTCAATGGACACGAATTTGAGCAATCTCCAGGAGACAGTGGAGGACAGGGGAACCTGGCATGCTACAGTCCATGGGGTCGCAAAGAGTCAGACACAACTTAGTGACTGAACAATAAGTCACTTGAATGATGTATCTTCAAGATGGTGACAATACAAGAGGACCATAGAAATGCCTGCTGTGGGGAACATTCACCAGCAGTTTCTCTCTTCTATTCAATATGGGGAAACAAAGAGTTTGTTTTTTGACACAATGCCTAGATTTCTACAACTCCTGGTTTACATATAATTATTATCTAATTCACTTATTCTAGAAGCCATTCTCAGACTTGATCTCCACTCCCACAAGTATCATTCAGAGAAGTATAAGGCAGAGAACAGGAGTATCCTTCACAGATAGTCATCTTTGGTCCTGCCCTGGGTCCAACCCGGGTCCCTCAATGCCCCACTCAGGGCAGCCCCAACCTAGGGGTTCGCTTCACTTACCGCACTGGTCTGCACCAACTCATTCTCTGGTTTGGATTTTATATCAACAACTCCATCAGCGTGGCGGAAGGAGCAGTCAGCAATGACATTATGAAACGACAGCTTCTGGGCTTTCAAACCGTATTTCTGAAGCCACTTCTCTGAGTCCCAGGTGTCCTCTGGATTTGACTCATGTGCTCCTAATTGCAGTTGTGGAATCACAGTTCATCAGCCACTTATATTACACAAGACTTTCATAAGTCATCCTCAACTTAGTATTTTTCCCAAGCTGAAACATATTCCTTGTTAGCTCACATTTGTTGCAGAAGGCACACTTTCCAAAAGCAGGACTAGCAGAGAACTAGTTCACAAGACTGGAAGGCAGGAATCTGCTACTTTTCATTTCACTTCCTCCATTACCTAAGTTGCCTGGACCCATGCATGGGCAGAGATGGCTGACAGACAAGGCAAGGTGTCAGCAGAACATTAGACTTGGGGTCAGAAGCTCTGGGTTCAAGTCCTGGCTCTATTACTTACTAGCTTGGGAAAGTTGCTCAAACTTGGGTGAGTCATCCCACTTAAACTCTCTGAGCTTCAATAGAATTCTTTACCTGCAGATAGCATCTGCTTGGCCTTTCTAAGCAGGTTGAAGTTATTCAATATGAAAAGTTACGTTAAAGTGTGTTGTAATGAAGGAGGAGGAGAAGGAGAGGCAGGAGCTCCCCTGTTATCGTGGTGGATTTATCCCTGATTCAGAGCCTGGCTCTCTACAGCCTCAAGAACCTCCTGTCACCTCAGGTGCCTGAAGCTGTGTCTACGACTCACCTTAGGCTCATAGGATCAAGTCTAGCAAGAAGGTCAATTGCCAAATAGCCTTAGCCTTGGGCACATTCTCTTGCTGTTTTTCAAAGCTTACCTGTACTCTGTAAATGGGAGGAGATGTTATGCTTCCTGAGCAGAACACCCGAGTAGCCAGTTTATCATACAAACAGCAAAGAACTTACAATGTGCTCAGAAACCCTACTACCACCTAAGGGAGAGTGGGGTATCTGAGGGTGGGCACGGAGGAGGCATGGGTGTCTTAAGCTGGCCCCTGAGAGCTAACTGTACCCCCTTTCTTCCAAACTCCATGCTCAGTGGTGGCACATGATGAAACTGACCAAGCCAGAAGAATTTACAAAATGTGAAAATCAGTGGATGCTACAAATGAGGGCTTTCTTATTCCAGAGTGGGTTGATAACATTTCTCTACATGCCCTTGGATGGAAGGCAGAGAGGACCCTGAGCTTTTACCCCTAGTGGGACCTAGGGAGGGCTGGGAGAAGGTGCTAGGCAGAGAGGTGGTTTTTAAAACAGGCACTACCACATATTAGGTCCACTAGCCCTACAGTTTACTCACTTGGATCAGCCGTTCCCAACTCTGCACACTGGAATCCTCTGAGAATCTTAAAATACACTGATGCTTGCCCCCCGCCCCACCGCCACCCCCTCGCCACACACACACACCATGCATTAGATTCTGTTTTAACTGATCTGGACACTGAGATTTTCAAAGTTCTCTAGTGATTAGCCAAGCACTAGGGTAAGAAGACTCTTGCCTGGAAAATCCCATGGACAGAGGAGCCTGGAAGGCTGCAGTCCATGGGGTCGCTAAGAGTCAGGCACGACTGAGCGACTTCACTTTCACTTTTCACTTTCATGCATTGGAGAAGGAAATGGCAACCCACTCCAGTGTTCTTGCCTGGAGAACCCCAGGGACAGCGGAGCCTGGTGGGCTGCCATCTACGGGGTCGCACAGAGTCGGACACGACTGAAGCAACTTAGCAGCAGCAGCAGCAGGGTAAGAGAAAGAGAGCTTTCTAAATTAAGATTTAGTCATCCCATCATTTTGCTTCTACCAGACTTAAATTATACTTTTAATTAAAAAGTAGCATTCAATGTTGAGGAAATAAAAATATTACCCATAGTTATCTGCTACTATATCTAAGGAGATACATAATTAGAATAATATATGAAGAAATAAAACACTTGAGAGTCAATTAGTTTTCAATAATACATGAAGGCTCTATCCATTCATGTTATACTTATCCTCAAATTCTAATAGAACAACTTTTAGAAAATTAACTCTGAAACCTACTGGGGCTGGAACTTCTCAAAGAAGCTTGATTTTGAACTTTAACCCAATCTGGCATCAAAAGCCCCTTTGGGCACCATCCCCACTGCCAGCAGTTGGTTTCCATATGGTTCATAAAGTGTCTTTTTACCCCGAAGAGGGGGCTGAAATCAGAATTTTCCCAGAGCTTGGGGAAGATCCTGAGGTTCTCCTGCATCACAGGGAAATAGCCTACGGGGACTGGACCATTTCAGTGAGTAGGGTCAAGTTCCTTGAGAAATCCTTTTGTTGTTCAGTCACTCAGTTGTATCCAACTCTTTGCAACCCATGGACTGCAGTATGCCAGGCTTCCCTGTCCTTTACCATCTCCTGGAGCTTGCTCAAACTCATGTCCATTGAGTCGATGATGCCATCCAACCATCTCATCCTCTGTCATCCCCTTCTCCTGCCTTTGATTTTTTCCAGCATCAGGGTCTTTTCCATTGAGTTGGGTCTTCACATCAGGTGACCAAAGTATTCACGTTTCAGCTTCAGTATCAGTCCTTCCAATGAATATTCAGAACTGCTTTCCTTTAGCATGGACTGGTTGGATCTCCTTGCAGTCCAAGGGACTCTCAAGAGTCTTCTCCAACACCACAGGTCAAAAGCATCAATTCTTTGTTGCTCAGCCTTCTTTATGGCTCAGCTCTCACATCCATACATCACTACTGGAAAAACCATACTTTGAATACACAATCCTTTGTCAGCAGAGTAATGTCTCTGATTTTTTATGTTTTGTCTAGCTTTGTCATAGCTTTTTTCCAAAAAGCAAGCATCTTTTAATTTCATGGCTGCAGTCACTGTCCTCGGTGATTTTGGAGCCCAAGAAAATAGTTTTTGACTGTTTCCATTGATTCCCCATCTATATGCCATGAAGTGAATGAAAGTGATTTTTTCTAGAAATGCTGGGCTGGAGAAACCCTTTGAGTGTTTTTCTTCAGTTATTGTTGATTACAGTCTAAGACTTTGTCTCTTTTCTCCTACTTTATTCTCCTCCCTCCTTTATAATCAGTAGGTTCAGTAGGAAATAAACTTCATTCAGTTATTTCCATAGCAACATACACCCTATCACAGGCTCTGCTCTGTTTTGGGTTGTCTTCTTTTAAAAAGACAAGAGTCCTTTATCAATAATAAATTCAAGTTGATCAGAAAAGAACTTCCTAAAAACACATCAATCCAATTCTAAGAAGAGATTTTATAGAGTCAGAGACTAAGTTTTGACCGGTGGTTCTACCCAGGACCAGGCACCGCAGTCAGCCTGGGGGCATGATTCAGGCTCCCAATTACCTTCTAAGTGGAGGTTGGGAGGAAGACCCCCAATAACTTGAACCTTATCAAAGAAAGAAGGGGCAGTCAAGCAAGCAAAAACAAAGAGCCCAAGTACTCCAAAGCTGAAGAAAGGGAGAGAAAGGGGGAAATCTTTTCACTTTCAGTGCTAATTATACTACCAACACCTGAGCCTCATATCCCAGGGAAGGGAGAGGAGAGGGAATCATCTGTTCATTAGAGTCACTTACTAAGAGGTCCTTCCCATTCCCCTGTGGTTATCTTAATTAAAAATGCTACATAAATTCTCACCTATGGAGCTGAGTATAATACCTTCATTTATGATGGAGATGTGACCTCACAGCGCATCCTAACTACACGGCTTTCCCACTCCCCATGACCGATCTCTTAAAGATTCTCTCTCATCCACGGGCAGGAGAATCACACGCTAGATCACACATATGTCACAAGAGTAACTTACCTGGCCTCCCTGCCCTACTTAGTCTGTCCACAGACCTGACTGAAACTTCCAGCTTTTCCTCATCCTTTGACACTGAGTTTGGTATTTTGAACCAAGCATTCAGAGTCCAATCTTGGCATGACTACACAACATGATTAAACTAATCATCTCTAGTGAGTCTTTAAATGGCTGTGAAGGTTATTCCAAATAAGGACTTCCTGAAATTTTTTGAGCTGAAGTCTTGAACGTTTTGTGAGAAAAGTCATAATCTTGTTCAATTGCCATAACTGGCATACACACACATAGAATGCTCAGATGTGCCAACAAGTCTCGAAACAGTTCAGCACCTCAGGAATGATGCATATTCTTAAAAAAAGTTAAAAAAAATTTTTTTTGCCACACCACACAGCATGTGGGATTGAACCCACGCCCCCCCCCCCCAC
>SJXQ01001877.1:114465-151788 GCA_006408695.1 Aepyceros melampus | reverse complement strand
GAACCCACGCCCCCCCCCCCCACCCCGTGCATTGGAAGCTCTAAGTTTTAACCACTGGACCTCCAGGGAAGTCCTCCACATCTCCTCTTTTACTTTATTTATGAACAGCTGTGTTAAGGTATATTCATCATTGATAACAATAAACTATACACATTAAGTTTTGACATATGTATGCTTAGGTTTATGTCAATCGCTTTGTTATTTGTTGTCTATTGGCGCCATCTGTCCTGTGTTCTTTGTTTTTTTCCAGATAGTATTTTAAAAGAATTATTAATTATTTGCTTATTTATTTATTTATTTTGTTGCATTGGGTCTTTGTTGCTGTGTGCAGGCTTTCTCGAGTTGTGGTGAGCAGGGGCTACTCTTCATTATGGTGCACAGGCTTCTCGTTGTGGTGGCTTCCCTTGTTGCAGAGCACAGACTCTAGGATGTGTGGGCTTCCAGAGTTGTGTCACATGAGCTCAGTAGTTGTGGTGCAAGGATTTGGCTACCCACAGAATGTGGAATCTTCCCAGACTGAGGATCGAACCCGTGTCCCCTGAATTGGCAGGCAGATTCTCATCCACACCAGGGAAGTTCCAAGACAGCTTTTGGATTGAGTATTTACAATTCCAAGTTATCTTGTTTGTTGGCTTGTTTTGTTATTTAGTGGGTACTTTATTTAGAGTGAAAATTGAAACTGAAAGTCGCCTCCACCTCTTTGTGACCCTCCAGGCCAGAATACTGGAGTGGGTAGCCTTTCCCTTCTCCAGGGGATCTTCTCAACCCAGGGATCAAACTCAGGTCTCCCGCATTGCAGGCAGATTCTCTACCAGCTGAGCCATAAGGGAAGCCCAAGAATACTGGAGTGGGTAGCCTTTCCCTTCTCCAGGGGATGTTCCCAACCCAGGAATCGAACTGGGGTCTCCTGCATTGCAGGTGGATTCTTTACCAACTGAGCTATCAGGGAAGCCCTTATTTAGAGTACACATCTTCAACATGTGTGTGTTAGTCGCTCAGTCATGTCCAACTCTTTGCGACCCATGGACTGTAGCCAGCCAGGTTCCTCTGTCCTTTCCAGGCAAGAATACTGGAGTGGGTAGCCATTCCCTCCTCCAAGGGATCCTCCCAATCCAGGGATAGAACCCAGGTCTCCTGCATTTCAGCCAGAATTTTTACCATCTGAGCCACCAGGGCAGAGAAGGCAATGGCACCGCACTCCAGTACTCTTGCCTGGAAAATCCCATGGACGGAGGAGGTAGGCTGCAGTCCATGGGGTTGCTAAGAGTCGGACACGACTGAGCGACTTCACTTTCACTTTTCACTTTCATGCATTGGAGAAGGAAATGGCAACCCACTCCAGCGTTCTTGCCTGGAGAATCCCAGGGAGGGGGTAGCCTAGTCGGGCTTCTATGGGGTTGCAAGGAGTCGGACACGACTAAAGCGACTTAGCAGCAGCAGCAGCAGCAGAGCCACCAGGGAAGCCCAATGGATATTTGGATGGATAATTTCAATGGATATTATACTACCCCCATATGCTATAAGAACTGTATAACAGACTTCCCTGGTGGTCCAGTGGTTAAGAATCCACCTTGCACTACAGAGGACACAGATTTGATCCCTAGGCAGGGAACTAAGATCCCATGTGCCTTGGGGGAACTAGGCCCATGAGCCACAACTAGAGAGAAAAACCCTTCACATCACAACTAGGACCTGACACAGTAAAATAAATTTAAAAAAATTTTTTTAAAAAGAACCTTACAATAGCATATTTCCTTTTCTCCCTTTCTAAATTTCTTTTTGGCAATGCAGTGGGATTTTTTTTAATAATTGTGGTAAAATATACATAATATGAAATTTATCATTTTAACCATTTTAAGATGAACAATTTAGTGGCATTAAGCACATTCACATTATTGGATCACTATCCAACTCCAAAACTTTTTCAGTATCCCAGAAAGGAACTCTGTACCTATTAAATGACTCTCTCCATTCCCTACTCCCCCAGCCCATGGTAATCATTTTTTGTGTCTGCTTATTTCACTTAGCATAATGTTTTCGAGGTTATCCATGCTGTAGCATGTGTCAGAGTTTCCTTCTTAAAGCTGAATAATATTCCATTGCACATACAGACCACATTTTGTTTATCCCATCATCTATTCGTGGACATTTGGGTTGTTCATCTTTGGAACTTATGAATAATGCTGTGATTCCCCTCTTGTCTTTTATGCTACTATTGTCAAACACTTAACTTTTATATACATCATTTAGACCTCACAGGGGCTTCCTAGTGGTACTAGTGGTAAAGAACCCACCTGCCAATGCAGGAGGCATAAGAGACATAGGTTTGATCCCTGGGTAGGGAAGATCTCCTGGAGAAGGGAATGGCAACCCACTCCAGTTATTCTTGCCCAGAGAATCCCATGGACAGAGGAGCCTGGCAGGCTACTGTCCACAGGGCTGTAGAGTTGGACATGACTGAAGTGACATAGCATGCACACACAGACCTCACAGCACACTATTATTACTTTTGCTTAAACAGAAATTGCTTTCTAAAGATGTCTAAATAGCAAAACATCATGTACTTATCTACAGTTATTTCCAGTCTTTTATTTCTTTGGGTAGAACCATATTTCCATTCATTTCTTCCCACATAAAAGCATCATTCTCCTCCTGCCTGAAGGATTTCCTCACAGTGCAGAAGCACTGATAATCAATTCTTTTCTGCTGTGGGTAAAGATAAAAAATATCTTTATTTTGCCTTTGTTTTTGAAAAAATATCTTCACAAAACACAGAATTCCAGATTGACAGTTTAGGGTATCGAATGAAAACAATAAGATGTTACTCCACTATCTTTTCACTTGCAATGAGAAATCTACTATTGTGCTTATCTCTGTTCCTTTCTACAGAAAATGTCTTTTTTTTCCTCTGGTTGCTTTTAAATGTTTCTTTTGTGTGTGTGTGTGGACCATTTTTAAAGTCTTTATTGAATTTTTTTTACAATACATGTTCTGTTTTATGTTCTGATTTTTGGCCAAGAGGATCCTACCAAGAGGTAGGATCTTACCATGGATGGAACCTGTGTTCCTGCACTGGGAGATGAAATCTTAACCACTGGACCACCAGGGAAGTTCCAAGATTTTCTCCTTATCAGTGGTTTTGAGCAAATTGATTGTGATGTTCTTTGGTACAGTTTCCCTCATTTTCTTGTACTTGACATTCCCCGAATTCCTTGGATCTCTAAGTTATAACTTTTATCAAGTTTGGAAAAATTTCAATCTTTATTTCTCCAAATATCTTTCTGTTCTGCCTCCTCCCCTCTCCTCAGGAATTCCATCTACATTCACTGATGCTCTTCTGTTTGTTCTTTGTTTTTGTTATTTATTCTCATTATTTTTCTCTGTGTCTCATTTTGAATAGTTTCTTTTGCTATGTCTTCAAGATCACCCATCTTCTTTCCTGCAGTGTCTAATCTGCCATTGATTTTGTTCAGCATGTTTTCACCTAAGATATTTTCTTGCCTAAAAGTTTTCATCTGTAAAAGTTCAGCATATATTTTTAAAAAAATACTTCCCTGCCTCTATGTAACTTTTTGAATATAGGAATACAGTTATAATTACTGTCTTCATCTGTCAGTTCTAACATCTGTGCCAATGTTGATTGATTAGCAAGGGGCACAGCCTTCTTTTCATGCCTAGTAATCTTTGATTAGATGCCAATCATTGTGAGTTTTACCTAGTTGGATACTGGATGCTTTTATATTCTTATAAATCTTCTTGAGCTTTGTTCTGAGATGCAGTTAAGTTATACATAAAGAATTCTCTCCTTTCATGTCATGCTTTGATGCTTCCTCAGGAGGGCTCAGAGCTCTTTAAGGCCAGTCATTCCCCATGACTGAGGTAAGACCTTCCCGAGCAGTCTACCCAGTGCTCTGTGACATAAATTTTTCCAAATGGGCTGGTGGAAACAGGCATTCTTCTTCACCCTTCATGAGCTCTAAACCTTTTCTTTCTAATTCTTTCCAGTGGATCTTTCCCAGCCTTGGGTAATTTCCTCACAGAATGATTAGGGTAAGCAGAAATCACAAGAGGGACTCTTGGCAGATTTCAGAGTTCTCTATTACTTTGTCTTATGAAATCTCAATATCTTGATTTCCCTGGATCCTTAGCTCTGCCTCCCAAACTTTGAAGTTTGCTGTGCTCCTTCTTCTTACACCGTGGCAAAGCATTAAGCTGAGACAATCAGAATTTTCCTTGGATTTTCCTGTATCTCTCAGGGAGCTCTGGCCTTTGATACTTAGTATCCAGTGTCTTTAAAAACCAATGCATTGTGTGTTTTGGTCAGTTCTTTGTTTCCCTTAGGGAATTCTCATGTATCACTCTTGGTAATTAAAAAGAGGTCAAAATTACCAACAGCCAGAGTGTGTGGCCTCACTATCTTCTCATTCCAGGCATCAGGCTGATGAGTCATCAGTGCCAGAAACTGCCCTTCTGATCCTATAATTATAGATGCCAGCTGGTCCCTGAACCAGTGCACCTAGCCTGGGGGGCAGGTAAGGGGCTGCCATATTCAGGAAGGGAGACTTTGTTTAATACACATGAAGGTTCCACTTGTAATGACAGCCCATCTGATCTCCTCCATTCTGACCCTTCTGATGACTACCCTATTTCCTCTGACCCACAGGCCCTGGCAGCTAAACATGGGAAAGGCCACTACCTTCACACAAAGCAGACACAGGGTCTTGGCTGACACAGCATTTGCCTCAATAACACTGGGCTGTGGATGGCAACAGGAGCAGTCAGTCTCTGCGGCCAAAGCAAGGTTACAAAAGCTTCTATCGGTATCCAACAGTGGAAATTTGTGTATCCAAATTTTCCTTTTTAAATAGAAATGGTACACTAAAAGCATCTTGAAAACTTATGCTTGAAGTCATTTTGGTTTTAATTCTGGGTATGCGTTCATGCATATTAGATTGAAACAAAGGGATGACAATCTATCCCTCTAAAAATTACAGAGGCCAACAACCCTTCTGTTTCCTTTAGAAACAATATCTAAAAACCTTGTTACCCTCAAGAGTACCCCCAAGTTTAACTATTCCCCGTATTAGTTTGCTCAAGGTGCCAAAAAATGTTCAGACTAGGTGACTAAAATAGAAATTTATTTTCTCACATTTCTGGAGGCTGGAAGTCCAAGGTCAAGGTGCCTACAGGTTTGGTTTCTGGTGAAGCATTTCTTCCTGGCTTGTGGGTGGCAATCTTCTGGCTGTGTCTTCATGTAGCTTTTCCTTTATGTGATGTGTGAAGTGAGAGAGGTCTCTTGTGTATCTTCCTCTTCTTATTAGGACACCAGTTCTCTTAGATTAGAGCCTCACCCTTACGATCTCATTTACCTTTAATTTCCTCCTTGAAGGCCCTATCTCCAAATACAGACACATTGGGGTTACAGCTTCAACATTTGAATTTGAGGGAGACACAATTCAGTCCATCATGCTCCCCAAAACAAACACCTTAGTAGCAGGATCACCACTCTCTTTGCCTGGCATGGATGTTGGAGTACCCCAGGTCCCCTGCTTCATTTTCATTCTTCTCTCAAGATGGCAGAGGACTCTCTGAGTATTTGACTCTAAGATCACCTTTGGGGGAGGGAGAGGTGTCCCTACAAGTGAGCAGTCCCTCTGGACTAGCCTGATTGGGTCCCTTCTTGGAAAGCCCAGAGAGCTGGTCCTTGCAAAGCAACCGCCGCTGCTGCCACCCCAGACCCAAGTCAGGACACCCACTCATGGGGAAAAGTCAGTGTTGCCAGGATTTTATCAAGTCATACTGGGCAAGCTCACTTCTGCCTTTCACCCCTTCCTCCCTCTATTAATGTCCTCTTCCCATTTCTCCCCTAGCCAGCCTGGCCTCCTTGCTCTCTTCCCTCACAGATGCCTCTGTAACACAGGCAGGGCACCAGGAGCAATACAGCATGGCAGAGGTTCCCAGATTTTTTGCACATTATCATCGCCTGGGGAGCTCTCAAAACTCCCAATGTCCAGACTGAGAGAGAAAAAAATATCTTCCAGTGTCCAGACTTCATCCTTTATGGATTAAATCAGAATGTCTGTGTTTGGAGTCAGACATCAGTATTCTTAATGAGGAACTTGGTTTTGAATCTGGCTTCGTTAGTTCTAGCGTGGCCTTGGGCAAGTTATTTAGCCTTAAATGGAGATAATAGCGGCATCTATCTCATAAGATTAGAGCAACGATGAAATGAGCTAATACCTATGAAGAACTCAGAACAGTGCCTAACATTTAAGGTATGTACTACTATCATTAATAGCTGTGCCTTAAATGAAACTAGTGACTACAGAGGAAAATCCTTTACTAACTCAAGAACTCAGGGATGAGAATCAGTATACTCATTGCCTTAATTGTGAAAGAGAAAAGATTGAGCTAACAGTTACCAAGAACCTCCTTGGTGCAAAGCATGCATTATTTATCTTAATTTTTACAAGAATCTCTCAAGACCAGTATTATAATTATTTCACAGACGAATAACCAAAGGCTCAAAGAGACAGTCAGGTTAATCTAATGATAGAACTGGTATTTCCAACCATATTTCTCTCTCCAAACTCAGGCTTCTCTGAATCCTCTTTTCAGCTGGCTCTTGACCCATGGACTTCTATGTTTGTCTTTGCATCAGCCAATTTTAGCAAAAATCCTGCTAAGATAGTTTATCCAGGATCCCTCACTCTCCACATCTGAGAAAAGTTCCTCATATCCAGCTATCCCCAGGTGATTTCTGATCACCTCAACCTACTTTCAGCAAGAATCCTTTCAGATAGGTTTAGCCAGAAACCCCCTTTGATCCCTGATGTTTCTTCTCAGTAATTTTCCATCCAGCAGCCCTCCACCCTGCTCCTTGGGTGCAAATCCCCACTTGTTCATGTTTATTAATAACTGATTCCACTTCCATACTGAGGTCTCTTTTCCCTTCTTACAATAGTCCCTGAATAGAACCTTGTTTTTTTTTAACCATTTGACTGTCCATCTCTGGTTTTGCTTTGACAACCAATACACACACATGTGCGTGCATACACAGATACACACACAACAGAGCTCTGGAGAGTCCCCTCAGGAGCTCCTGCCAGCCGGACTGTGGAGCTCTCCTTGATAAGGAACATGGAAACAGTCCCATCCCCGATCAGTAGCAGTTACAACTCAGTATTGACTTGTTCACACTCGTGCCTGTCAACAGCACCCACCATGGTCTGCTGTGGCCACGCTGGTCTTGGGAGTCTCGGCCACCAGCCTCCGGATTTGGGCCAGTGTGCTGCCAGCTTCCTCCATCTCCCTCCAGATGAGAAACACATCTTCTCTGACCCCAGCTCCTGAAAGGAAACACGTGTGAGCAAGTGACTGCAGGAGGCTCCAGAACCCTCAGATGGTCTGAGCAGGCCTGGCATACCCTGGCCAAGCTTCTAGAATATTTCTGAACACCAAATTCCATTTTCCCCACTGATTCTGAGACTCAGAAGTGAAATCCCTCAGAAAGTGCTGTCACCTCAAGACGCCACAAACAGCCAGTGGTGGGACTTGCCTGGTGGCCCGGTGGTTTAGACCCCACCTTCCGGTGCAGTGGGCATGGGTTCAATTTTGGGGAGTTAAGATCCCACATGCCTTGGAATCAAAACACCAAAATGTAAAACAGAGGCAATACTGTAACAGATTCAATAAAAACTTTAAAAATGGTCCACATTAAAAAAAAAATCTTCAAAAAAAAAAGAGCATGTGGGCATTTCTTACAGCTACAGTTCTACCTACAGTTTTCTTCACCTTGTCTGCTGTGGATACGAGGTCAGTGGCAACTCCAACAGGCAACCACACATAGCAGATGCCACTCACCCATTTTCAGTGGCATCTGTGGGCCCAGCCACCACCTGGCACCACTTAAGGCATCGTGGGGGCTACAGGGGAGTCTCTGCTTTGGGGTGCTTCTGAAAAGTTGTGTAGATAAGAGTTTAGCAGATGTATTCTCTAGTTTTAAAGATTTCATTTCAAAAAAGTTTACTTGCCCCCTAAAAAATGTACACAACAAATCTATTTCACAGACTGTATGCAGTTGGCTCAGAGAACACTGACACTTTTACTTAAGTAAGCTGAGTCCCAATTCTCTAATGATAAATACCTTTTCAGAGTACCTGCTATGTGCCTGGCATGTGCTTAGGGCTTTCTAAACATTTTCTCATCTCTCTTCACCACAGCTCTGCAGGCAAATTCTACTCCTGTTTCTGTTTCTTGGCTATATAAATGGAGGCAGAGCTAGTTGTCCAAGCTCATACCAAGGTCAAAAGTGGTAGAGCAGGGTATCAAATCCAAGTTGGTATGACTGTACCAACTCAGCACCCTGACTAGTTGTTCTGGAAAAGGGATGACTGGCTTATAGAGGCCCCTGCAGTCCCTCCCTCAGCAGATGCTGATGGCATCCCATTTAACAGTCCACAGATGCCCGAGATCCCACAACCGCAGAGAATGAGGGACCACCATCAGGTCTAGGAAATGACACAGGAGTCCACCCTCAAAGGACTGACCTTAAACCACCAGGACAGACCGGGGCAGACCAGAGTCAAAGTTCCTGACTCTTAAAATCTTGTCCAGAAGGGCATGGTGAAGTTGAGGGACACCAGAGCTTTGCCCTCCTGAAAGATTGAGCGAGTGAGAAAGTATTAATAGCCATATTCATTAAGAAGCGGGTGACAATCTCTGACAGAGATGGATAGCCACTAGTGCTCTGCAGCCATCAACAGCCCCAGGAGTGAAATGTGATGAGTGCCCAGCTCCACGCTGGGAACTCCAAAAATATCGCAGGCTGCTGCCAATTGCAAACCTGGAGCCCACAGGACTTTCTGACCCTGTGACAGCAAAACTGACTTCCAGCTGCTTGCTTCAGCCTAGACGTGTTAAGTAGCAGACTTCTTTCATTAAAAGTCTCAAATGAGTCAAGGCTTTCCATTTTTCCCAGGCTTGTCAATGATATGTCAAGAAGTGGACCACTCCTTCAGTATCAAAGGAAAAGCTTCCGAGGAAATACAGTGGCCACTCACTGATCCAAGGACAGGAAAGTGTGTTTAAGGGGCAGCAGTGAGCTGGGATGTGCTCCCCTGAGCAAGGAGTCACTAAGCCACTAAGCTATCACTCCACTGGTTTAGTCATTAAAATTAGGCAGCTACGCATTCCAACCTGGGGATCGGGAAACAAAACAATTCAAAACCCACCTAGGGCCTCCCTGGTGGCTCAGTGATAAAGAATCCGCCCACCAATGAGGAAGACACGGTTCAATCCTTGATCCAGGAAGATTTCACATGCTGGGGAGCAACTAAGCCTGTGCCCCTTAACTACTCTGTGCCCCAGAGCCTGGGAGCCCCGACCACTGAGCCCATGTGCCACAACCACTGAAGCCCATGAGCCCTAGAGCCCTGTGCTCTGCAACACAGATGAGCCACTGAAGTGAGAAGCCTGAGCACTGCAACAAGGGTAGTCCTCACTCACCACAACTGGAAAAAAGCCAGAGCAGTAACAAAGACCCAGCACAGCCAAAAATAAAATAAACAAAGAGAATTATATGGCAACCCACTCCAGCACTCTTGCCTGGAAAATCCCATGGATGGAGGAGCCTGGTAGGCTGCAGTCCATGGGGTCGTGAAGAGTTGGACATGACTGAGCAACTTCACTTTCACTTTTCACTTTCATGCATTGGAGAGGGAAAAGGCAACCCACTCCAGTGTTCTTGCCTGGAAAATCCCAGGGACGGGGGAGCCTGGTGGGCTGCCGTCTATGGCGTCGCACAGAGTCAGACACGACTGAAGCGACGTAGCAGCAGCAGCACCCATTTAACTAGGTTAGCTTTAAAAACAAACAGAATGAAACAAAACCAGCTAGTAGACAAGAAAAAAACACAGGCAATAAAAAGCTTAACTTAGAAAGTAGAGGGGTTTTTCTTATGACTTTAAAAAAATATTTATTTATTTGGCTGTGCTGGGTCTTAGTTGCAGCATGTGGGATCTAGTTCCCTGACAAGGGATCAATGAACCCAGGACCCCTGCACTGGGAGCTCAGAGTCTTAGCCCACTGGACCACCAGGGAAGTCCCCAGAAAGTAGAGGTTTTATTTCAAGTTATCCTACAGGCAGTCAGAAAATGCAATCATTTTTATCTGGGTCAGTGCTAAGGAACTTAGCTGGAAAATCAAAACAGCTACAGCCAGGAGACAGCCCCACTGAAAATAGAAGAGTGTGGGGGATGAGACACAAGAAATTTCAGTATTCAGAAAGCTCTGTGAGTTTGAAATTCTCCAGGTCAAACCAGAGAGGAGATGAAACCACAATGGATCCTGACATCAAGGTATAAGCCATCTAGAGACCTGCCATGCACAGCAACAGGGTCTGTATCTTAGAGACACCAAGGTGACCTAAAAGATCCTCCAACCCAAAGGACTCTCTCCCCTCACCAACCCCCGAGGCCTTGTGGGAACAACTTGAAGGCTCCCAGAATGCTGACACCAGTTGGAGCTGGGGTCACATCAAGCTGCTGTTTGTCATTGGTACCCGGTACAGACTTTTCAGACTGGCTAGTTCAACATATGAATGAGATCTGGGTCAGGTATGTTTTGACGTATCAGGGGAAGAACCCACACAGTACCTGCTACCAAACACCATCTCCCTGTTAAACTTCTTGTCTCACCTGCAGCATAAAGTCCAGTTGTCAGAGTCCAATTCATTAATCTTTTAAAATTTAATTAATTAAATGAATTGTTTTTGACTGTGCTAGGTCTTTGTTGCTGCATGCAGGCTTTCTCTAGTTGCAATGTGTGGGCTTCTCATTGCAGTAGCTTCTCCAGTTGCACAGCACAGGCTCAGTAACTGTGGCACATGGGCTTAGTTCTTCCATGGCATATGGAATCCTCCTGGACCAGGGATTGAACCCGTGTCCCCTGCATTGGCAGGTGGACTCTTAACTATTGGACACCAGGGAAGACTTCATTATTCTATTCATTTGGCAACTGTTCATTGAGCACTCAGTATACATGGTGAGTGGACAATGTCAAGTGAACAGGGCCCTGCTCCCTGAGCTGGCATTTAAATCCAGGGGTCAAGGCCCCCCAGTACATCCCTTCTAATAGTTTGCCACCATGATCCCAGCCAGAGGACTGTTCTCCCAGCCCTCCAAGGCCCCTGCATCTGCCCTGTGCCCCTAGTCGGGGGCTCATAGCCCACCACTGCACTTACAACCCCACCCTTCAGTCAAGGCACCGCCTGATTCCATCATCAAGCTTCGCCCAGCCTCTCCATGAAACAGCCATCTGCCTTCTGCCCCTTCTTAATTCCCATGAAATGAACCAGCCACAACCACAGCTCTCAGTGCTTTTGCTGCCAGGACACACTCTCAGGCCACATGCCATTAGACAGACTGGCGCCATATGCAATTCCTGGCTGCCTGGCATGTCAACCTCCAACTCCAAAGAGCACAGAGAAGCATCGGGCAGAGATGGTGAATTAGTGTATCCAGACCTTGAATCCAGGCTAATTTAAGTCAATCCTTCACAAACACAAGGCTTTATTTTTAGTAAGCAGCTGCTAACAACACAGCTCACCACACAGCACTGTGTCCAGGGCCATCCTGGGGCCGGGAGCTGTGATCTACAGCTTTTCTATGGTATCAGCCTGCAGAGTTGGATTACAGGTTCTGTTTACAAGGGCACAATGTCTCTTCTGTCTTTATATCCTCCAAGGCACTCAGCACAGGATCCAGAGTTTCCAGTAAGAATTCCTATCCTTCCTCCTTTTATTTTTTTATGAAGAAACAATGACCAAGTACCTAATATGTTCTTTCCTCAAGGAATTGCACTGTCTCATAACTGACAGCCCCCAATCAATGTAAGAAACTCTTCTGAATGGTATATAACAGACTTATATCATTTGATCATATGGCTATGCCCTAGGTGTGCTGGATATTGACAGTGACATGCCCTAAAGCAGTAAGCTGTTTACTTTTAGATCTTCATGCCACAGCAAGGAAAGGTTCACCTCTCCCTCCAACAGCTGAAATATTAGCAATACCAGGGGCAGGAGAAGAAAGGTCATTAACGGACTGAGAGCTTGTTAGTTTGTGGCCCTTTCCCCATGGCCAGGACTCTTGAGGGAGAAACTGGCCCCCCCGGGTGGAGATTTGGTTGACTGCCTGAGCCCTAAATGCTTACTCAGTTTTAAGGATATAAAAAAGCTGAAGACGACTCTCAAAGGCCAAACTCCAGGAAAAACGGCACATCTCTTTTCAGAAAGTGATGAATCATTTAAAAATAATAATAAACAATGAGGTGATTAAAATTCCAAGAGACCTAAAATTATAATATGGATCTGATAAAAGGGGACATATTATATTCATAAAGGGATTGAAAATGGTGAAACTGGTAGTTTTTGTTATAATGGAAAAATTCGCAGTTCCTTGTGTTAAACTATATATTTAGATATTTTGCTCAGTCTCGCCCTATGGAAATTAACCACTAGTTCAGTTCAGTCGCTCAGTTGTGTCCAACTCTTTGTGACCCCATGAATTGTAGCACGCCAGGCCTCCCTGTCTATCGCCACCTCCCGGAGACCACCCAAACCCATGTCCATTGAGTCCGTGATGCCATCCAACCATCTTATCCTCTGCCGTCCCCTTCTCCTCCTGCCCTCAATCTTTCCCAGTGTCAGGGTCTTTTCCAATGAGTCAGCTCTTCGCATCAGGTGGCCAAAGTATTGGAGTTTCAGCTTCAACATCAGTCCTTCCAATGAACACTCAGGACTGATCTTTATTTTAATTTAAAGCAAATAGACTCATTTCACCACCTTGATAAACATCTAACATTTTCATGGGACAATGAATATATGTGTTTCACAAACAACACGATGTCTTAAAAGCAATTTCAAATCTTAAGTGTGGGTAAATCTTAACAGTTGGCTATGGTTTCATCTCCTGGGGTCTCTTTCTTCTAAGCGGAACACTATAAAATGCAAATAGAATGCAGTCTAATTGTTCAATATTCACAGAGAAAATATGAATATAAATCATCATTCTTCTTCCCATGGTAGAAAGCAAGGAATAAAGGGGTTCCCGGTGGAAAATTCTTCAAGAGAAGGGAATACCAGGCCACCTGACCTGCCTCTTGAGAAATCTGTATGCAGGTCAGGAAGCAACAGTTAGAACTGGACATGGAACAACAGACTGGCTCCAAATAGGAAAAGGAGTACATCAAGGCTGTATGTTGTCACCCTGCTTATTTAACGTATAACAGAGTACATCATGAGAAACACTGGGCTGGAGGAAGCACAAGCTGGAATCAAGATTGCCGGGAGAAATATCAATAACCTCAGGTATGCAGATGACACCACCTTTATGGCAGAAAGTGAAGAGGAACTAAAGAGTCTCTTGATGAAAGTGAAAGAGGAGAGTGAAAAAGTTGGCTTAAAGCTCAACATTCAGAAAATGAAGAACATGGCATCTGGTCCCATCACTTCATGGGAAATAGATGAGGAAACAATGGAAACAATGTAAGACTTTATTTTCTTGGGTTACAAGATCACCGTGGATGGTGATTGCAGCCATGAAATTAAAAGACGCTTGCTTCTTGGAAGAAAAGCTATAACAAACCTAGACAGCATATTAAAAAGTGGAGACATTACTTTACTAACAAAAGTCCAGCTAGTCAAGTTATGGTTTTTCCAGTAGTCATGTATGGATGTGAGAGTTGAACCATAAAGAAAGCTGAGTGCCAAATAACTGATGCTTTTGAAGTATGTTGTTGGAGAAGATTCTTGAGAGTCCCTTGGACTGCAAGGAGATCAAATCAGTCAATCCTAAAGGAGATCAGTCCTGAATATTCATTGGAAGGACTGATGCTGAAAGCTGAAACCCCAGTACTTTGGCCACCTCATGTGAAGAGTTGACTCATTGGAAAAGACTCTGATGCTGGGAGGGATTGGGGGTAGGAGGAGAAGGGGATGACAGAGGATGAGATGGCTGGATGGCATCACCGACTCGATGGATGTGAGTTTGAGTGAACTCCAGGAGTTGGTGGTGGACAGGGAGGCCTGGCATGCTGCGATTCATGGGGTCGCAAAGAGTTGGACACAACTGAGTGACTGAACTGAAGTGAAATGAAGAGTTTGGGGTTCCCTGAATAGGAACTTTGTCTTCTGTTCCTTCTGAATTTCCTCCTCACCCCTATTGAGACTCCAAAGCACACATGAGGCATTTAATAAGTGCTTAATTAACCAGAGGACTGTCTCAGAGCAGTATTAATAAGAAATCCAGGCAAGCGATTATTAGAAGGAGCAGGACTTTGGAGATAATTAAAGTCTCAGCCTCATAAACTGTAATGTGGCAACAGTTTTGGAAGTGCAGCTGCCCTGGCTCCATCTATTAAATTAAACTGAGTTCTCGGGGGCAGGAAGGAGATCTCTGAGAGAACTGCTCTCAGTAAACCGTAAACAGGCACCAGTCGGTGCTTCTAAATTAAATTACAGCTTAGAAACAAAGAAGTGATGCCAAGTCTGAGTGATGGGCCCACAAACTTTAAATATCTAATTCAGATCACAATGTCTTCCAAGGATAAGAACTTGGTTGCTTTTTCTCCTTAAGCCAGACAGCCAGAACATACCTTAAAATAAGTAAATTTTGGTTTTGTAACACCCAGTTTCTTTCATGCATTTTCCCTTCACCAACACACAAAAAAGTTTAGTTTCCAAAGGTAGAATCAGCCAAATTTTTACAGCCACACCATTTTTGGACTTCAGAACAATACCGTGGAGCAGAACAGATTTCCTAACACCATTTTGCCAGGCATATTAGACACAAAAACTCTCTCAGAAAATCATCATCTTTTCTAAGGAATTCACTCCTTTTCTACTTCTTTTTTTTTTTATCCCCCATCTTTTTTTTCCCCCCACACTATACAGCATCTTAGTTCTACAACCAGGGATTGAACCCATGCCCCCTGCAGTGGCAGCTCAGCATCTTAACCACTGGACTGCAATGAAATTTCCTTTTTTCCCATATTTTTTAAATTGAGACATAGTTATGCTATACAGTATTTCTTTGTTGTCTATTTATTTTACAAATAGTCATGTGTATCTGCTAATCCCAAACTCCTTATTTATCCTACCCCCACCCTCTCCCTCTTGGTAATCACAAATTTGTTTTCAATGTCTATGAGTCTATTTGTTTTATAAGCAAGTTCATTTGTATCTCTTTTTAGATTCCATATATAAGTGATATCATATGACACTTGTCTTTCTCTGACTTCACTAAGTATGATAGTCTCTAGGTCTATGCAATAAAGTCAACTAATACCTGACAAAGGAGCCAAGGATCCTCAATAGAAAAATTATAGCTTCTTCAATAAATGGTGTTGGGAAAACTGAATATTCACACTAGAAGAATGAAACTGGACCTCTATCTTATGCCACTCATCAACTCTAAATGGATTAAAGGCTTAAGTAATTTAAACATTTTGAAACTGTAAAACTACTAGAAGAAAACAGAGGAAAAACCCCTTGATACAGGTTTTGGCAACAATTTTTGGGGGTAGGACACCAACAGAGCAAGCAACAAAAGCAAAAATAAATAAGTGGGGCTATATCAAACTAAAAATTGTCTGCACAGAGAAAGAAACTATCAGTAAAACAAAAGGTAACCTACAGAATGGAAGTATAATAGATATTTACCAACCTTTTATTTTAGGAGGATTTAACACAGAAAATGTAAAGGAACTCAAACAACTTAATAGCAAAAACACAAACAATCCAATTAAAATGGGAAAATGACTTGAATAGATATTTTATCAGAGAAGACATACAAACGGTCAACAGATACATGAAAAAGTGCTCAACATCACTAATTATAAGAGAAAAACAAATCAGTACAAGATATCACCGCAAACCTGTTAGAATGGCTATTATAAAAAGATAACAGTGTTGGTGAGAATGTAGAGAAAACGCAACATTTGTGCACTGTTGGTGGGAAATGTAAACTTGTGAAGCCACTACAAAAAACAGGATGGAGATTCCTCAAGAAACTGAAACTAGAACTATCATAAGATCCAGCAATCCCACTTCTGGGTATAAAACCAAACAAAATGAAATTACTGTCTTAAAATGACATCTGTACTCCCATGTTCATAGCAGCATTATTTACAACAGTCAGAACATGGAAATAACCTAATTATCCACTGACAGATGAATGAATTTAGAAAATGTGATTTTATATTTTATTTTTTATGGGTATAAAAATTTAAAATATCTATCTATGCAATATTAATCAGTCATGAGATAGAAGGAACCTTGAGGGAAGCTAAGTAAATAAATTAGAAAGACAAAATGCTATTATGATCTCACTTATATGTGAAAACAAAAAAAGCCAAAGTTGTAGAAAGAGGAAGTAGAATGGTTGTTGTCAGTGGCTGGGGTGAGAGAAATGGAGAGAAATTGGTCAAAGGGTACAAATTTCTAGTTATTAGATGAATAAATCCTGGAGATCTAATGTACAGTGTGGTGACTATATTTAACAATACTGTATTACACACTTGAAGATTGCTAAGAGAATAGATATTGAATGCTCTCAAAACACAAAAAATAGAATTATGTGAGGTGATGGATGCTTTAACTAAGTTTATTGTGATAATCATTTCACAATATGTGTTTCACACCATCATACTGTACATCTTAAACTTTTACAATACTATATGTCAATTTGTATCTCAGTAAAGCTTGGTGGAATAAAAGAAACTCCTAGGCAACCAGGCAAAAAGACAAGTCACTTATGAAAGAAAAAAAAATCAAGCTGGCCTTGGAGTTCTTCTCGGTAGCATGATCTATGAGAAGATACTGTAGCACAACCCGTAACACACACGAGACAAACAAAATGTGAGCCAGAGCTTTTCCATCCAGCCAAGATGTCTTAAGTATAAAGAGGTAGAAAAGAACATTCAGAAACACTGGGGATATTTTTTCTCTGATTCGCTCCTTGGAGAAACTATTAGAAGATAAACTTTAGTCAAGCAAGGGATGGCTTGGGAAACCAAAGCAGATGGACTGCAAGTGAGAACTAAATGTACTTAATAGAAGAATTAAAACAAACAGGAGAATTGGAATGACAGAAGTAAAGGTAAACAAATTCAGTCTTTAAGTTGCTTACCTGGGGGTAATAGCAGTAGAGTAACCCACAGGACGATGGTTATGACAATAACAACTTATAAATTACTGACTGGTTAACTATGGACCAGGTACTGCTTAAAACACTGTGTGTGCGTGTATGTACTCGCACAGTGTTTTATACAGTGTATACACACACACACACACACATATACACACATACACATGATATAAACATATTCCTAACAACCCGTAAGGTGAACGTCATCGTGCGTGCTGCATGCTCAGTCACCTCAGTCGTGTCTGACTCTGCAACCCCATGGACTGTGGCCCACCAGGCTCCTCTGCCTGTGGGATTCTCCAGGCAAGGATACTGGAATGGGTTGCCTCCTCCAGGGGATCTTCCTGGCCCAGGGAATGAACCCAAGTCTCTTATGCCTCCTGCAATGGCAGGTGGCTTCTTTGCCACTAGTGCCATGTGGAAAGCCCCAAACATCATCATCTCCACTCATAAATAAGAAAGCCAAAGATCAGATTAGTGAAGTACCTTAACTAAGATCACATAGCTAAGGGATAAATCCAAACTTAGGTCTGGCTCCAAAGTCTGGGCCTTTAATTTTCTTGCATTTGAGTTCCCCGAACATAGTACAACACTTTATTTTTCTCTGCCTCATCATTTAACACAAATATACAGCCATATGCTCCCCAGGTGGCACAGGGGTAAAGAATCCACCTGTCAATGCAGGAGATGCAAAAGATGCGATTTGATCCCTGGGTCGGGAAGATCCCCTGGAGAAGGAAATGGCAACCCACTCCAGTATTCTTGCCTGGAGAATCCCATGGACAGAGGAGCCTGGTGGGCCACAGTCCATGGGGTCGTAAAGAGTTGGACATGACTGAGCAACTGAGCACATGGCACATACACAGTAATATAATATAGTATAATATAATAATAACTTATTAGTCCCATTTTATAGATGAGAAAAGGAAGCAGAAAGGTTAAATAACTTTCCCAAAGTTACACAGCTACTTAAGTGATGATGCAGCTAGTGTGGCTCTAGAGCAATACAATCCAATACTAATTCAATAGGTGAACCACATATATAATTTCTAATTTTCTAGTAGCCACAATTAAGTTAGAAAGAACTTAATTTTATCAATATATTTGATGCAATGCATATTTTTATGTTATCAGTTTGACATTTAATCTATATTAAATAGATTTTGTGATAATTCACATTTTTTCATGTGTAATTTGCATTTTTCCCCACTCAGTCTTTGAGATCCTAGGTGTATTTTTCACTTACAGCGCATCACCTTTTTTTTTTGCCACTCGGTGCAGTTTGTGGGATTTCAGTTCCTGGAGCAGAGATTGAACTGGGGCTCTCAGCAGTAAAAGCACGGAATCCTAATCACTGGACCACCAGGGGATTCCTTACAATGCATCTCAAATTGGATTCACACTTCAATGCTCACTAGCCACAGGTGGTCGGTGGCTCCCATACTGAACAGAGCAGATCCAAACCTACATGCATCACCAACAGCATCCCAACTCTCCATTTTCCATTCTCCAACACTGATTCCGGAGGTGTTATTTTATAAAATAAAAAATACCAACCGGATATATTATCTTCCTTCAGAGAAAGCCCATCCTGGGGTTAAGGTTTCACCTCTATAAAAGATCATATTTATGCTTATCATTCAGTTCAGTTCAGTTTCTCGGTTGTGTCCAACTCTTTGCTACCCAAGGACTGCAGCATGCCAGGCTTCCCTGTCCATCACCAACTCCCAGAGTTTGCTCAAACTCATGTCCATCGTGTCAGTGATGCCATCCAACCATTTCATTCTCTGTCGTTCCCTTCTCCTGCCTTCAATCTTTCCCAGCATCAGTCTCTTCCAATGAGTCAGTTCTTCGCATCAAGTGGCCAAAGTATTGGAGCTTCAGCGTCAGCATCAGTCCATCCAGTGAATATTCAGGACTCATCTCTTTTAGGATTGACTGATTTGATCTCCTTGCAGTCCAAGGGACTCTCAAGAGTCTTCTCCAACACATGTTCAAAAGTATCAGTTCTTTGGCACTCAGCTTCCTTTATAGTCCAATTCTCACATCCAAACATGACTACTGGAAAAACCATAGCTTTGACTAGACAGACCTTTGTTGGTAAAGTAATGGCTCTACTTTTTAATATGCTGTCTAGGTTGGTCATAGCTTTTCTTCCAAGAAGCAAGTGTCTTTTAATTTCACAGCTGCAGTCACCACATGCAGTGATTTGGAGCCCAAGAAAATAAAGCCTGTCACTGTTTCCATTGTTTTCCCACCTATTTGCCATGAAGTGATGGGACTGGATGCCATGATCTTAGCTTTTTGAATGTTGAGTTTTAAGCCAGCTTTTTCACTCTCCTCTTTCACTTTCATCAAGAGGCTCTTCAGTTCCTCTTTGCTTTCTGTCATAAGGGTGGTGTCATCAGCATATCTGAGATTACTGATATTTCTCCCAGCAATCTTGATTCCAGCTAGCATCTTTATCCAGTCTAGCATCTCACACGATGTACTCTACATGTAAGTTAAATAAGCAAGGTGACAATACACAGCCTTGGCATACTCCTTTCTATGTTCCATGTCCAGTCCTAACTTTTGCTTCTTGACCTGCATACAGGTTTCTCAGGAGGCAGGTAAGGTGGTCTGGTATTTCCATCTCTTTAAGAATTTTCCAGTTTGTTGTGACCCACGGAGTCAATGAAACAGAAGTAGATGTTTTTCGGAAACTCTCTTGCCTTTTCTATGATCTAACAGATGTTGGCAATTTAATCTCTGGTTCCTCTACATTTTCTAAATCCAACTTGAACATTTGGAAGTTCTTGGTTCATGTCCTGTTGAAGCCTGGCTTGGAGAATTTTGAGCATTACTTTGCTAGCATGTGAGATGAGTGCCATTGCGTGGTAGTTTGAGCATTCTTTGGCATTGTCTTTCTTTGGGATTGGAACGAAAACTGACCTTTTCCAGTCCTCTGGCCACTGCTGAGTTTTCCAAATTTGCTGACATATTGAGTCCAGCACTTTCACAGCATCATCTTTCAGGATTTGAAATAGCTCAACTGAATTCCATCACCTCCACTAGCTTTGTTCATAGTGATGCTTTCTAAAGCCCATTTTACTTCTCATTCCAGGATGTCTGGCTCTAGGTGAGTGATCACACCATGGTGGTTATCTGGGTCATGAAGATCTTTTTTGTATAGTTCTTCTGTGTATTCCTGCCACCTCTTTTTAATATCTTCTGCTTCTGTTAGGCCCATATGTTTCTGTCCTTTATCGAGCCCATCTTTGCATGAAATGTTCCCTTGGTATCTCTAATTTTCTTGAAGCGATCTCTAGTCTTTCCCATTCTATTGTTTTCCTCTATGTGTATCGTTGGATCATACTCTTTATGCTCATCTGTTCTCCCTGTATTTTTCTCTTCCCCATCTCCTTCCTCCACTTTGATGCAGGTATCAGGAACACAGCAAAGGTGCCCCAAAAAAGGCAGCCCAGAAAGATGAAATAGCCTGCAAGACATTCTGGCTTTTTCTATTGAAGCCTAACCCCATCCCCCACCCCCTGAGGAGAGGTGCTGGGGTTTATAAAGCAGGCAGCTTTAAGAAGCAGTAGGAAGAGAAGCATTATCCCAGATTAGAAGGAGATTCCCCTTGGCTTGGGGAAGAAGAAAAAAGCATCCTGGGACGAAGGCCCAGGGTAAATGGTGGGGTTGGGGGCAGGGGTAGAGTCTACAAAGGACTCTCACATCCAAAGCCACCATGCACAGGAGCAGCAGAGAACTGCTCAGCATGGAGTGACCATAAGATGGGCTCAGGGGATAATTATAGGGCAATTTGCAGGAACAGATGTCCAACTACTAGAGTCGCCTTCTGATGGCTTAGCACAGCCGAGGATCTCTAAGCTGTGGGAAAAGCTCAGCAGTCATCCCTGGGAATGACTGGGGTTAACTTTCCCCTAAACTGCTGCAATAGTAGGGCACTGGAATCAAACATTAAACTGAATTCTAGAAACCAAAGAAAGTGGCCAGCCTTGGACTTGCACCCTATACACACACAGAGAGAGAATGGAATATTATTCAGCCTTTAAACGGAAGGAAATTCTGACACATGCTGTAACATGGATGAGCCCTGAGGTCATGTGCTAAGTAAAATTAGCCAGTCACAAAATGACACATGCTGTGTGATTCCAATTGCCTAGAGCAGTCAGATTAAGAGACAGGAAGCAGAATGGTAAATGTTGGGGGCAGGGTTGTGGAGAGGGAAAAATGGAGTTTTTTTTTTGATGGTACAGAGTTTCAGTTTTCCAAGAGGGACAAAGTTCTGGAGATGGTTGCACAACACAGTGAAGGTACTTGACACTCCTGAGTTTAGAGAATGTACTTAACACTTTTTAAAAATGGTTGAGATGATAATTTTTTTTTTGGCTGTGCCACTTGGCATATGAGATCTTGGTTCCCCAACCTGGGATCAAACCCATGCCCCCGGAAGCATGGTGTCTTAACTACTGGATGTCAGGGAAGTCCTTAAGATGATAAATTTTATGTTATGTACATTTGACAACAGTTTTTAAAAACTATTATCTTGATTACAGAGGTTTATAGTCTTATGTAGTGCATGGGGTGAGGGGAACTCACGCTCTGGAAACCTCAAGTAGGAAACAGCAGGACATTTCTTTCCTTTGCCAGTTCACTTCTCTGAGCACCACTCCTCCAACCCCGCACTTGACAGTGTGTCTTTTCTACATAACAGAAGGCGGAGTTATCTCCAGAGGAGATGAGAGAGGGCCTTTTTTTTTTAATTTTAATTTTTACTTTATTTTACTTTACAATACTGTATTGGTTTTGCCATACATTGACATGAATCTGCCATGGGTGTACATGAGTTCCCAATCCTGAACCCCCTCCCACCTCCCACCCCATATCATCTCTCTGGATCATCCCCGTGCACCAGCCCCAAGCATCCTGTATCCTGTATCGAACATAGACTGGCGATTCGTTTCTTACATGATAGTATACATGTTTCAGTGCCATTCTCCCAAATCATCCCACCCTCTCCCTCTCCCTAAGAGTCCAAAAGTCCGTTCTATTCATCTGTGTCTCTTTTGCTGTCTCGCATACAGGGTTATCATTACCATGTTTCTAAATTCCATATATATGTATTAGTATACTGTATTGGTGTTTTTCTTTCTGGTTTACGGAGCTCAACTGATAAATGCTTGAGACAGATGATGGAGAGACGGGGAGGGGGAATTGATCTGGGCAAGACTGGAGAACTGCCTCTGAGCCTGAGTGAGGCTGAAAAGCACAATTTTCCAAACCAAAACCGTTTCAAGGATTTCTGGGCAGTTTTTTTTTTTTTTTTTGAGTAGGAGAGGTAGGTTGGTAGAAATGCTATCATTTCTAGGACACTGTGATGGACTGAAGGGACAAGATCACTCCCAAGATCACTAGGGATTCTCTCCCTAGTTCAGAACATGTGATCACTGAAATGGCATTAGAATGCCAGGCCACACCCTGAGGAGCTCATTCTAAGAAAAATGTTTTTATCTGTAATTTGATTTGTATGCTTCAAGGGAATTGGAAAGAGGGTAGTTGTTGAAAATGTAAGCTACGCAGACAGAGACGCTTCCCTTTATAACAAGTTTCCAAGGAACACATAGGCCTGAATTAAACCCCATTTATGGTTACTGGTACACCCTGGGGAGCTGGTGACATCTCACATTCTTTACCTTGACTGATTCATTGCCCACTAGGTTTAATCTTATAAATTACTTTCAAAGGCAAGGTATACATCCTTTTTTTTTTTTTTTTTTTGAGTAGGAGAGGTAGGTTGGTAGAAATGCTATCATTTCTAGGACACTGTGATGGACTGAAGGGACAAGATCACTCCCAAGATCACTAGGGATTCTCTCCCTAGTTCAGAACATGTGATCACTGAAATGGCATTAGAATGCCAGGCCACACCCTGAGGAGCTCATTCTAAGAAAAATGTTTTTATCTGTAATTTGATTTGTATGCTTCAAGGGAATTGGAAAGAGGGTAGTTGTTGAAAATGTAAGCTACGCAGACAGAGACGCTTCCCTTTATAACAAGTTTCCAAGGAACACATAGGCCTGAATTAAACCCCATTTATGGTTACTGGTACACCCTGGGGAGCTGGTGACATCTCACATTCTTTACCTTGACTGATTCATTGCCCACTAGGTTTAATCTTATAAATTACTTTCAAAGGCAAGGTATACATCCTTAATTAATGTTTTTCTTAGATTAGCATCAATCTTGCTTATCAACTGACGTTTTCTCAAATCCCCTGGAGATGTCCACCTCACCATCAGAGCAAAGGCGTAAGTGACCCAAAGCAGTGACCCCGATGAGCTCAACTGGAACCTTTGCCTGCTCTGGGGCGACCCAGAATCTGAACTCACAAAGTGTGTGTCAACCCCCGAGCTGCGAATGCAAGTGGCTCCAACGCAGTCCCAGGACCCTTCTCTCTGGAGCCTCTGCAACACTGTTATGTAAACAGAGGAAACTTGCAAACATGTGTACCCTGCACTTCTTCTCCAGTCCCAAACTACCCCCAAAGAATAGTTCCTGGCTGTTTGAAGCTAGAAATCTTTCTGATGATTATTATAAATGAGCGGGAAGATAGGGGTTGGGATAGGCTTTCTCAGACTTCTAATGCCCTCTGTGCTGGGTCATCTCACATTCCCACAGGAGCTGCCTTCCCTGTTCCACTCCTCTCGGTGGTATTTACTCAGTGTATTACGAGCTTAGCAATTTCATCAGCTCCTGAAAGAAACTCCCATCTCCTGCCTTCTGGGAAGCTTCTAGAACTGGATTCCTGAATCACAGTACTATTTCTCACTTATTTCCTGAGCTTGTTCTCAATGCCTATCAAACTCTCTGATCACATCTTTTGAATGAAAGAGGAAGTTCACTCAGCCTCCAGAGTTCCCTGCATGCCCTTGGCCCTCACAAGAGGCAGGATCATCCAGCATGTACATCTAGCAGCACTGCCAGCCCTGACGGGGAGGCAGCAGAAAACCCACAAGAAGCGCGGGCATCCTCATTAGAGCTTCCAGACAACCCGGGCCACAGAGCAGCTCTGCCTCTCCAAGAATGAAGACCGCACTGACACGCCTGGGGCCATGTCTCTAGAAGCTTCCCAAGTTAGGAAACACATCTCACTGAGGCTACTTCCTCAGGTAATAAATACACTTATGCCTGGTTGCCAGGCTGCCAAATGCTCCATTAACATCTATGAACTCTGCTCTTGTACCACATGAATAATACAAAAGCTACGGTTAGTCTCTCTCCCTCGTGTTTGATTTTTCAAGGCTAGGGATCATCTGGAGATATTAAGACATAAAGTACACACTTCTTTTTGACCCCAGATACCTGGAGGCAGTTTTCCTTTCAGTTTCCTTGAATTCCAAGTAATCACACTGTCACCATCCTTAATGGGAAAGGCAGGAAATTCTACACACGCTGTTCTCTCTGCAAATGCATGGAATCTGAAATAGGAAGAGATTTGCCACATTAGGCTAGTAAGTGCACATGTCTATTCATTATCCCAAGGCTGTGAATTTACTCTTCTGTGGTGCTAAGCATCTTCCAAGTGTTCACTGCTTTCCCCTGTACCTTGTCAATTCCCACAAGCAAAAGACAGGAAGGCAGAAAAGAACAGAGAATTGAGAAGCCATTGGGATTTTAACTGATGACTCTTCTGTTCATTAGAGGACACTTAGCTCAACCAAATGGTATTTACTGATCCTGGAAAAATGATACCCTGTGCTGAGATTTATTCTTTTGTTCCCAGGGTTCCATCATGTCAACACCGTTTGATAGCCAAGAAGCTAATGAGGGGCCAGACAGTGCCCACAGTCCTGAGGGCTCAGTGTTGAAATTTGGTGATAACAGGCACTACTGGCTCACCTGATGGGCTGCTGATGAGCTTCAGTCAGCTTTAACTCAGCAAACACACACTGCCCCCAGGAACTGAGCATAAGGACTAATGAAAAGAATTCAGTGTGGGTGAGTTTTTAAGGCCTGACTTCTCTAAGTGAGGTCCCAGGAGCAGCAGCAGCACCTGGGAGCTGGCTTGGGATGCAGATTCCTGGGCCCCACCTGGATTCACTGAGTCAGAACTTGCACTTTAACAAGGTCCCTGGGGCAGTTCCATGTAGCTTAAAGCTCAAAAAGCGCCTGTGTACCAGTGTTTATGGTGCACTATTTACCCTAGCCAAGGCATGGAAGCAACCTAGGTGTCCATCAATAGATGAATGAATAAAGAAGATGTGGTACATATACACAATGGATTATTATTCAACCGTAGAAAGAATGAAACAATGCCATTCATAGCACCATGGATGGACCTAGAGGTTATCACACGAAATGAAATAAATCAGAAAGACAAACATTGTATGATACCACTTACAGGCAAAGGACACAGGGAAAGATATACCCAACTGAATGCAGAATTCCAAAGAATAGCAAGGAGAGAAAAAAAGACTTCTTAAGTGAATAATGCAAAGAAACAGAGGAAAACAATAGAACTGGAAATACTGGAGATCTCTTCAAGAAAATATCAAGAGATATCAAGGGAACATTTCATGCAAAGATGGGCACAATAAAGGACAGAAATGGTATGAACCTAACAGAAGCAGAAGATACGAAGATAAGAAGAGGTAGCAAGAATACACAAAACTGTACAAAAAAAGGTCTTCGTGACCTGGATAACCAGGATGGTTTGATTACTCAATGAGAGCCAGACACCCTGGACTGTAAAGTCAAGTGGGCCTTAGGAAGCATTGTTGTTGCTCACTCATCAAGTTGTGTCCGATTCTTTGCAAGCCCATGGACTCAGCATGCCAGGCTTCCCTGTCTCCCACCATCTCCCAGAGTTTGCCCAAGTTCATGTCCACTGCATTGGTGATGCCATCCAAACATCTAATCCCCTGCTGCCCTCTTCTCCTTCTGCCTTCAATCTTTCCCAACATCAAGATCTTTTCCAGTGAGTCAGCTCTTCATATCAGGTGGCCAAAGTATTAGAGCTTCTACTTCAGCATCAATCCTTCCAGTGAATATTCAGAGTTGATTTCCTTTAGGATTCACTGGTCTGACCTCCTTGCTGCCCAAGGGATTCTCAACAGTCTTCTCCAACACCACAGTTCAAAAGCAACAATTCTTCAGCATTCTGACTTCTTTATGGTCTAGTTCTCACAACCATCAGTTCAGTTCAGTTCAGTTCAGTCACTCACTCGTGTCTGATTCTTTGTGACCCCATGGACCACAGCACATTAGGCTTCCCTGTCCATTGCCAACTCCCAGAGTTTACTCAAATTCATGTCCATTGAGTTGGTGATGCCATCCAACCATCTCATCCTTTGTCATCCCCTTCTCTCCTGCCTTCAATCTTTTCCAGCATCAGGGTCTTTTCCAATGAATCAGTTCTACGCATCAGGTGGCCAAAGTACTGAATTTCAGCTTTAGCATCAGTCCTTCCTATGAATATTCAGGACTGATCTCCTTTAGGATGGACTGGTTGGATCTCCTTGCAGTCCAAGGGACTCTCAAGAGTCTTCTCCAACACCACAGTTCAAAAGCATCAATTCTTCAGTGCTCAGCTTTCTTTATGGTTCAACTCTCACATCCATATATGACTACTGGGAAAACCATAGTTTTGCCTAGATGGACCTTTGTTGGCAAAATAATGTCTCTGCTTTTTAATATGCTGTCTAGGTTGGTCATAGCTTTTCTTTCAGGGAGCAAGTGTCTTTTAATTTCATGGCTGCATTCACCATCTGCTGTGATTTTGGAGCCCAAGAAAATGAAGTCTGTCACTGTTTCCACTGTTTCCCCATCTATCTGCCATGAAGTGATGGGCCAGGTGCCATGATCTTAATTTCCTGAATGTTGAGTTTCAAGCCAACTTTTTCACTCTCCTCTTTCACTTTCATGAAAAGGCATTTTAGTTCTTCACTTTTTGCCAAAAGGGTGGTATCATCTGAATATCTGAAGTTATTGCTATTTCTCCCAGCAATCTTGATTCCAGCTTGTGCTTCATCCAGCTTGGCATTTCAAATGATGTCCTCTGCATATAAGTTAAATAAGCAGAGTGACAATACTTGACATATTGGTTGGACAAAAGAATTGGACAAATCTTCCCCGATTTGGAACCAGTCTCTTGTTCCATGCACGGTTCTAACTGTTGCCTCTTGACTTGTATAAAGGTTTCTCAGGAGGCAGGTCAGGTGGTCTGGTATTCCCATCTCTTTAACAGTTTTCTAGTTTTTTACGATCCCCTTCATGGATCACTGCCTTGTTGTGGTGAAGGGGCTTGGATAACTTAATGAAGCAATGAGCCATGATGTGCGGGGCCACCCAAGATGAACGGATCATAGTGGACACTTCTGACAAAACATGACCCATCCACTGGAGGAGGGAATGGCAACCCACCCAGTATACCTGCGATGAAAACACCAGGAACTGTATGAACAGGAAGGGTTAGTACGAACAAAGCTAACGGAGGTGATGGAATTCCAGGTGAGCTACTTCGAATCCTAAAAGATGAAGCTGTGAAAGTGCTGCACTCAATATGCCAGAAAATTTGGGAAACTCAGCAGTGGCCACAGGACTAGAAAAGGTCAGTTTTCTTTCTAATCCCAAAGAAGGACAATGCCAAAGAATATTCAAACTACTGCACAACTGTGCTCATCTCACATGCTAGCAAGATAATGCTCAAAATCCTTTAAGCTAGGCTTCAACAGTACACGAATCAAGAACTTCCAAATCTACAAGCTAGGTTTAGAAAAAGCAGAGGAACGAGAGATCAAATTGCCAACATCCACTGGATCATAAAAAAGCAAGAGAATTCCCCCCAAAATCTGCTTCATTGACTATGCTAAGCCTTTGACCATAAGAGTCACAACAAACTGTGGGAAATTCTTAAAGAGGTGGGAATACCAGACCATCTTACCTGCCTCCTGAAAAACCTGTAAGTAGGTCAAGAAGCAACAGTTAGAACCGGACATGGAACAACAGACTGGTCCAAAATTGGGAAAGCAGTACGTCAAGGTTGTATATTGTTACCTTGCTTATTTAACTTATATGCAGAGTGAACATCATGTGAGATGCCAGACTGGATGAAGCACAAGCTGGAATCAAGATTGCCAGGAGAAATATCAACAACCTCAGATATGCAGATGACATCACCCTAATGGCAGAAAGTGAAGAGGAACTAAAGAGTCTCTTGATGAAGGTGAAAGAGGAGAGTGTAAAAGTTGGCTTAAAATTCAACAGTTAAAAAACTAAGATCATGGCATCCAGTCCCATCACTTCATGGCAAATAGATGTGCAAACAGTGGAAACACTGGCAGGTTTTATTTTCTTGGGCTCCAAAATCACAGCAGATGGTGACTACAACCATGAAATTAGAAGATACTTGTCCTTGGAAGAAAAACTATGACAAACCCAGACAGTGTATTAAAAAGCAAAGACATCATTTTTCAGACAAAGGTCCATATAGTCAAAGCCATGGTTTTTTACAGTAGTCATGTGTGGATGTAAGAGTTGGACCATAAAGGAGACTGAGCACTGAAGAATTGATGATTTCAATTTTTGGTGCTGGAGAAGACATCTGAGAGTCCCTCGGACAGCAAGGAGATCAAACCAGTCAATCCTAAAGGAAATCAACCCTGAATATTTACTGGAAGGAGTGATGCTGAAGCTGAAACTCCAATACTTTGGCCACTTGATGCAAAACGCTGATTCATTGGAAAAGAACCTGATTCTGGGAAAGATTGAGGGCAGGAGGAGAAAGGAGTGACAGAGGATGAGATTGTTGAATGGCATCACTGACTCAATGGACATGAGTTTGAGCAAACTCCAGGAGATGGTGAAGGACAGGGAAGCCTAGTATGCTGCAGTCATGGGTTAGCAAAGAGTAGGACACAACTGAACAACTGAACAACAACAACACAGGTGCAAAGGTGAATGGAGACTAAAGGCTCCTGGAGACAGAAGAACAGAGAAACCAATTTTTTGGCCGCACTGGGTCCTCATCACTGTGGATGGGCTTCTCATTGCGCTGACATCTCTGGTTTCGGGGCATGAGCTCTACACTTGGAGGCTCAGGAGTTGTGGCTTGTGGGCTTAGTTGCTCTGCAGCATGTGGCATCTTTCCAGACCAGGGATTTAACCCTTGTCCCCTTCGTTGGCAAGTGGATTCTTTACTACTGGAGCACCAGGGAAATCCCATAGCAACTGATTGGTCATGAAAACCACTCGGAATCAAGACCCACTGCTGACTTCATACAAGCAGCCAGTTCACTCAGTCTCCCTGCAGCCTGTTTTGGCCTACCTGCCGAAGGTCTTGGCACTCAAATCCTTCAGGAAGGCTATGGTGCCCTGTCCTCTGGCATTGAAGGACACTGTGCAGACAGGACAGGGGATCTCCAAAGCCTGCTGAAGGAGAAGATCCTTGGATTCCTCAGGAACGTCTCCCACCACAAAGTAGTAAATGGATTCAATCTGCAAAACAGTGGTGCCATCGGTTTATTTCCCTGACACACCCTAGCCTTGAATCAGAATCATGGGCCATATAATCTCTATAAAACTGCCTCTTTAAAAAACTAAATGGGCAGAAAGAAGAGCAGCACTCCTCAACGTTTCTTGAGGATGTGTGGGGGCCAAAGTCAAGAAGTGAGATATTCAAAGCCTGGTGCCAAGAAGTCTCAGGCTTTTACATGGGAAGGATATGACTGGCAGATTTGGAGAAAAGCTTCTTCTGAGCCCACAAATACATTATGAGGTCAGGAGTGGCTATTTTCAAGTCCAAGAATGAAGGAAGTATTGGTATAACCACTGGGAGCAGGAAGTTTATTAGCAATTCCCCATGTTGGTGCCAGAATTCTACAGTGCAAACTCAGGCATCCTCAGTCTGAAGCTGTGGGGGGGGAGGAGAGCATATTCCCAGCTGGTTCACCCTCTGGTCTCACCTCAGGGGACAGACACACCTGGGGAGGTGAGGCCAGTCAGGGGGTACGGCAGGCCAGAAGTCAGGAGAAAGACACACACACACACACACACACACACCCCAAGTTTAAACCAGGGATCTGGGAGATGCATACCTTACCCAGAAAGGAGACAATGACAAAGCAGTCCCTGCTTAACTTAAAGACATAGACTCCATCCACAGGGCCCCAAGCAGTGGTCCCGCCCCACCCTTAACCACACTGCTCTAAGGGTCTCCTCTGCCACTACTGAGTTCTGTAACCTTGGAAAAGTGGTGTAAGTTCAGTTTCTTCACTGTGAAAAGGAGCTTATGCAATTGGCTTCATGATAGAGCTGAAACATGATGACTTACACTTACTCATGTATATAAATCTCAGGAAGTAAAAACCACAAGGAGGGCCAGGAACACATATCATCTAAACCTAACCCCACCAAACTCCCTAAGTGATTCTCTACTTATAACCCGGCCAGAACCTCCAGCACATGTGTTCTGTTGTAAGGGATAAACAGATGTCACCAGGCCTTCAGGATTCAGGAGACTCTAATTACACATCCCCCATCCTGGGTTAGCTGAAGGTACATAGTCAGTTACCTCACCTTGACTTCAAAGCTGGGACTTAAGCCTACCTGGCCCAGAGACAGGTGGGCAGAGGATCAGCTCCCAGCTTCTTAGGATGCCCAGTCAGTGGCAGCAAAGGGGGGGACAGTCTGTGCCCAAGGAGGCAGGTGGGGACAGGGTGGCAGGGAGTCCAGGCTGGGAGTCAGGAGATGGCCAGAGTGGGAGCTGAGCCCACAGAGTGGGAGCTGCAACCACACTCCTCCTCGAACTAGGTACAAAAAGTCCATCTGACTCCTCACTCTCTCAGGCCCTTCATCACAAAGTCTCTGACTTTTAAAAGTACCTCATGGGAGGTAAAGACGAATGAATGTTGTCTATTTCTCCCAGTCAGTCACCTGAAAGAACTAAAAACACTGACAGGAGGAAGAAAGTGTTCTTCAGATTCCTAATTAGACAGCTAATACTGTTCTTCCAGAAAGTGTATTCTATGTCATTCTCTTCATGGTGTTAGATGTTCCTTTACATTGCTGTTGTTCAGTCTCTCAGTCATGTCTGTCTCTTTGCAACTCCATGGACTGTAGCACCCCAGGCTCACATAAGACATCTGAAATAGGTCCACTGAGCCACAGTTACTAGTCTTCTAGCTGTGTTGGCACCCACGTTTAGCATGAGGACAGCTTCATCCTCTCATGGGATCTACAATCACACAAAGCTCAAGACAGGGAAACAGACACAGGGAGTATAGTCAAGGGTTTGGTACATCAACAGGAGAGTAGTGAGGACAAATATCTCTCATTGTTCTGTTGACAGCTTATGACACCCTGTATCTCTGCCGTGAGCAGTGCAAACATAGCTTCTTTGCTCTGGCAATAACCCAAGAACCTGAAATCCTCACACAGAGATTTTTTCCCCTCAAGATTTCATCAACTAGAAATTGCTATAGCCAGCAGTGAGTCAGGATTTGCTTTCATTCACTAATCAAGGCTATGGGGTTGTTCACTATTCACTAAGGTTCTTACTCAGCTTCTTAGTTGCCTGTGTTTTTGGTTAACTCTCAGTTATCCGTGCTCCAGAGTTCTGGGGACATGCTTTCCCACAGACCACTATCTTCACACTGCCTTTCTTTCTTTTTATAAAAGAAAATATTTACTTATTTATTTGGCTGCACTGGGTCTTTGCTGTCTCTTTACTCATGTTAAGACATAGAGCATGGCATTTTTATATATGAGGCAGTTGCATTTACTAACATTCTCCTCGGGACCACAGCCAGATACAAGTTCTGAGTGGAGAACACCAGTCTGAATAGTTTCCACATCTTTCACATCCCATAGTCTCTGCTCAAGAGTTTTCATGTGGCATTTGGTGGCCAATGCCTGGAAATGTCTTTCTTGGTACTTTCTCTTCCACAGAACTTCCCTGGAATCACTATGTTGTTAAACATTTCCTAGGCTAGGGAAAAACCCCAGAGAAAGGAGGCATACAAACCAGAGGAACATAAAATAGAAAGGCAAGATCACCAGGAAATCTTGCTGTCAGGTCAGGTCGCCAGAGCCAGCTATGACCAGGGTAGCCAGGGGAACAAAGAAAGAGCACACCCATGTGCACATGCACACACGCACATCCCAGAGCCTGGGAAATATTCCATTTCTTGAATGCTTATTATAGTGTCCAGACATGTGAAATTTTACAGATGTTAAAACAAACTTGAAAGGCCAAAGTAGCTTGCATTTTGTTCTTCTTTAATGGAGAACATTTGTTCCTTTGGCTTTATAAAGATAAACAGTATGTTTCCAATTTCACACCATCCACCTTCAGTATCAATAAACAGTCTGGTGACCATTGAGGGCTCTCCTTTCAAGGTGCCTCACCCAAGAAATGACTTCTTAATACAATGGAGTAAAGCCTGAAATCTACAGAATCTCCAGGCTTCCAGGGTAGAAGCAGAAATTAATTATGAATATTAATTAATATGGATCAATTAGTAAGGATTAAGCATCTGTATCCCAAGACAAAGCAGAAAGTTGAGGCTTAGAGCCCCACTTAGAAAGTTGAGGCTGCCCTAAGGACCTTACCTTGGATGTGAGAGTTAGACTGTGAAGAAGGCTGAGCACCGAAGAATTGATGCTTTTGAACTATGGTGTTGGAGAGGACTCTTGAGAGTCCCTTGGACTGCAAGGAGATCCAGCCAGTCCATTCTGAAGGAGATCAGCCCTAGGATTTCTTTGGAAGGAATGATGCTAAAGCTGAAACTCCAGTACTTTGGCCACCTCATGCAAAGAGTTGACTCATTGGAAAAGACTCTGATGCTGGGAGGGATTGGGGGCAGGAGGAGAAGGGGATGACCGAGGATGAGGTGGCTGGATGGCATCAGTGACTTGATGGACGTGAATCTGAGTGAACTCCAGGAGTTGGTGATGAACAGGGAGGCCTGGCATGCTGCGGTTATGGGGTTGCAAAGAGTCGGACATGACTGAGTGAATGAACTGAACTGAAGGACCTCACCTGCTAAGAGTACTTCCTCTCTAGCCTGTCTCTCCTTAATAGTCACTCACAGAAACACACATCTTAATGGCTAAAAGAGACAAAACACCACCATTTAATCACATCTTCCAGGTAAAGCTTTACTTCCCAAAGGTCCCTATCAAAAAATATATGTGAATGCATTAGCATCTGAAAACAGATGATGTACCAGCAGGGATACACTTCACCTTGGAAAGCACCTGATGGACCCATTTGTGAAGAGAAGGAACTGGAAAAGACTCAAAGCATGAATGTTGGGGAAACCCTATTTCCTCATCCTTGGGGTTCTATGAGGAGTCTTATAACTTCTCCTCTCATAAGAAAGAAAGGTGTTACTCACTCACTCATGTCCAACCTTTTGCAACCCCATGGACTGTAGCCTGCTGGCTCCTCTGTCCATGAGATTCTCCAAGCCAGAACACTGGAGTATGTTGCCATTCCCTTCTCCAGGGTATCTTCCTGACCCAGGGATCAAACTTGGATCTCCTGCATTGCAGGTAGATTCTTTACCATCTCAGCCACCAGGGAAGAACCCATGAGAGCCCATAAGAGACAGGCTTATCTAATTGTCAGGTGAGCAAAAGTGGAAAAGTGGAATTGAAGCATTAAAGATACACAATCAGGGCCTCACTGCCTTCCTTTCTTGATGCTCAGAGGCTGTGAGCAGCACATGGTTCTCCCAGCAGCAGTTCAAGGAGGGTGTGCCTTGTGGCCCCAATCCCCCGCTCACAGGGGGAGCCCAGCCAGGCTCGGGGAGCAGAGTCTGATTTGATTGATCTACCTCTGCACCACCAGATATGCTCTTTTGATCCCTATGTGGGGCCTGTCATCTATTTCTCAATTGGATCCAGATTCCAAGCCGAACAGGATTAAGATTTCTGGGCTCCTGGATTCCAGGAGGCAGTGTCTGTGTGATGCAACGGGAAGGGCTCCGGCTCAGCTGCGAGCAGTATGAGGACACTGAGTGTGAAGGAATACGCTCAAAGCCACTTTTGCGACCTGGGACCAGACACAGACACACACTCACCACTTCATCCTTCCCCGCCTCCAGCAGAGCCTCCAGGCAGCTGGTGTGGCTCGAAGCCAGCTCAAAAGGCAACTTCTCAACCCAGCTGATGGCGGCAGCTATGGATGGTGCTGTCACAGGAACAGCGTTTTCCTGCCATTTCACAGGCTCTTGAGAAACCCTGAAAGGAATCACATGGGGCTGTCACCAGGCAGTGGTCAAGATAGCTGTCAGCCCTCAGTCTCAGAGCTACAAGCAACAAGATACCTAATGTCACTAGAGAGAAAGAAAATGTAGCTCCCAGGCCTCTGAAAGTTACTGAGAAAACAGGTGAGCTATTTAAGGCAGGTTTCCAAAGCACCAAAACTTTCCATAAGCTGTACTGATTGGGAAAAATAACATTTATAGAAGGGCTTCCCTGATAGCTCAGTTGGTAAAGAATCCGCCTGCAATGCAGGAGATCCCAGTTCGATTCCTGGGTCGAGAAGATCTGCTGGAGAAGGGATAGGCTACCCACTCCAGTATTCTTGGGCTTCTCTTCTGGCTCATCTGGTAAAGAATCCACAGTGCAGGAGACCTGAGTTCGAACCCTGGGCTGGGACGATCCCCTGGGGAAGCGGAAGGGGAAGGCTACCCACTACAGTATTCTGGCCTGGGTCGCAGTGAGACACACTGAGCGACTTTCACTTTCACTTTTCACTTTTGAGAATTAAGAAATCTCAAAAATTTGAATACTGTCAAGTACATTAAAATTATTGAGGAAAGTGCACAGGGAACTATATTCAATATCTTGTAATAATCTACAATGGAAAAGAACCTAAAAAAGAATAGGTATAAATTTTTATAACTGAATTACTTTGCTATACTCCTGAAATTAACATAACACTGTAAATCTTATTTTGCTGTACTCCTGAAATTAACATAACACTGTAAATCAACTGTATTTCATAAAAATTTTAATGCAAAAATTTATTGAGGAAAGTTATTTTCATAAATAGGCAGGTTCAGTTGCAACTGTCTTCTATGGGTAGTAAGTTCATAAGCATTAAGATTTGCAAATCAGCAACAATTTTGTTACTCCACAACTTTATTTCTAATTCTTTTATTACATTGTTTTCATTGTTCTGAAAGATTCCTATCAGTTACCCTTTTTGGGATCAAAAACATTATTGCTTTGAATTCATCAGAGTGTAAGTTTTAAAATTCTTGAAACTTTTGATTAAATCATTTAATTTGGGACTGGAAATGTGATGGAAATCCACGCCCCCCGCCAAAAAAAAACAACAGCTACTTGAGTTCATCTCTGTGTTTATAATTAAATAAATTATATGAGTCATACGGAGAAGGGAATGGTACCCCACTCCAGTACTTTTGCCTGGAAAATCCCATGGACGGAGGAGCCTGGTAGGCTGCAGTCCATGGTGTCGCTAGAGTTGGACATGACTGAGTGACTTCACTTTCACTTTTCACTTTCATGCATTGGAGAAGGAAATGGCAACTCACTTCAGTGTTCTTGCCTGGAGAATCCCAGGGATGGGGAAGCCTGGTGGGCTGCCATCTATGGGGTTGCACAGAGTCGGACATGACTGAAGCGACTTAGCAGCAGCAGCAACATGAATCATATACGAATTTGTAATAGGAAGAATTATATGAATCCCGGACTAAATGAATCAGCCTGATTTGTCCCTCCTGGCCTATACTTCCAGAGGCCTAGGTTGCCTCACCTCTGTGTCACCTCTGGGTGGCCTCTGCATAGAGGATCTGGCTAGGTGGCATATATGCTATAGCACATATTTCCAAGAAAGCTGAGGCACTATAGACTTAATCACTTAATTCTTTCAATAATTTATCTGTGATAGAAATAGGAACCTAGGATAAAACAAACACAATCAGGCAGTATCTTCGAAGGTGTCATCTGTTTTAGCTGAAAATATTTTACTTAGAAAAGAAAGATTCAGATACATGGCCTTCTCATCCAGGTATCTTTGTCAAGGAGACAGAGCAACTGTTCCACAGGAGAAGTCAGCACTGAAGTCCAAATTCTCTTGAATCCAAGAATCTGTAAATAATTGATTGTGAAGACTCTGAAATAAGGGAACTTCTATAAAGCCAGCCACCTGTTGTTCTGATTAAAAGAGAGGTCAGTGTACAGAGGAAATCAAGTTGAGCTGCAAACTCAGTCTGAAAAACAGTGAAAATTTGTGATGCTGAAATTCATTATCAAACCTAAAGTCTAAAATGTGTGGAGGAATTTTATGGCCTTAAACATATATTCAATATAATAAATATCCCTATATTTTGACCGTGACATACACTGAAGAGAAGGCTGTTTTAAAATCTCTTCTAATGCCCTGTACAAAATAGATAAAAGTTTTTAATACTGACTCATTATGGGTTTTTGCTGGAATGATAAAGTCTAAGAAATTACAAGCTTATAGCTCTTCCCTATCCACAGAGCTAACTGTGTTAGTGATGCTACTTAGCTCCAGACACATGAAAATTACTCATGAAGTTTTAGGCAAATACTCCTTTCCTATGGGAACTCACCATATGACATTGAACTTGGCTATGTGAGCCACTTGCTCCTGGAGAACCATGGTTAGAGCATCTCGGCACAGATTAAGCTCCTCCTCCAGCATGCCACCAAAATCCAGCACTATGGTGATGCACTGCTCCAAGATGACACCAAAGATCTGCCGGCTGTTGCTGGTGAGCCAGTCCATCCGCTGCTTGTAGCTCTCCACAGCTTGTGTTAAATGTTCCATATACTGAGAGATTAGTTCTGATTTGGCTGTCAGCTTAATGAGAATAAAAGTAACAAAATAAAAATATATAGAAGCATACCAAAACAAGTCATTTAAAAAAATCATTTACTGGAGTATAGTTTTTTTTTTTACAATGTTTTGTTGGTTTCAGCAAAGTGAATAAGTTTTATATATATATATATATATATATATATATATATATACACACACACACATATATACATTTTCAGATTCTTTTCCCTTATAGGTTATTTCAAAATATTGAATATAGTCCCCTGTGCT
>SJXQ01001877.1:89770-114356 GCA_006408695.1 Aepyceros melampus | reverse complement strand
ATATATATATATATCCACTCTTTTTTTAAAAGATTATTTTCTCATACGGGCCACTACAGAGTATCGAGTAGAGTTCCCTTTGCTATACAGCGATAGTTTTTCATTTTACATATGGTAGTGTGTATATGTCAGTCCCAATCTCCCAATTCATTCTCTCCATCTCCCAGTAACCATAAGTTTGTTTTCTACATCTGTGACTCTACTCTCATTTTGTAAATAAATACATGTGTATCTTTTTTTTAAATGCTACATTAGGCAATCTCACATATTTATCTTTTTGTGTCTGACTTAACGTCACTCAGTATGACAGACTTGAGGTCCACCCCTGTTGCTGTAAAGGGCATTGTTTTGTTCTTTTTCATAGCTGAGTCAAAACAAGTCATTTGAACCCCAGTGCAGCCAAGAACAATAAGGCCCACTGAGTTATGACTTTGCCATCAAGAACT
The DNA here is from genome assembly GCA_006408695.1 of Aepyceros melampus. Classification (NCBI taxonomy): domain Eukaryota; kingdom Metazoa; phylum Chordata; class Mammalia; order Artiodactyla; family Bovidae; genus Aepyceros; species Aepyceros melampus. Next base: position 113,910 of record SJXQ01001877.1, on the reverse strand, counting down.
GTATATTAATAACAATTTCATAGATTATCCTCCAAACCCCATACATTCCAGGAAGAATGTTCCAATCTTACAAATAAAAAATCCTTGGATAATTTCCCATAGAAGGAAACATGATGATGAGATCTATACAAAAATATAGCATTCTTTAAAAAAAATAGTGCTTCCAGATTGTGTTTAACCTTTCCAGTTACAGAATTATTTTTAATTCTGAAAATGCTCAGGGGTACTCTGAAGAAATTAGGTTAAAGAAAATAGAGATCAACAAAGGCAGATGGAAAAAAAATTCCTAAAGAAACCAGATAAAGATGAACAAACAAAACATAAAATTAGAAGAAAGAAGGAAATTACAAAGATCAGAGCAGAAATAAATGAAATAGAGACTAGAGAAACAATGGAAAATATCAATGAAACCAAAAGCTGATTCTTTGAAAAGATAAACAAAACTGACAAACCTTGAGCCAGACTCATAAAGAAAAAAGAGTGACCAAATCAATAAAATCCATAATGAAAAAGACAAAAATACAAAGGATCATGAGAGATTGCCATGAACAACTATTTATCAATAAAATGAACAACTAAAAGAAAAGCACAAATCTTCCAGATGGAGCCAGGAAGAAATAGAAAACATGAACAGGCCAATTATCAGCAGTAAAACTGAATAAGTTAAAAAAAAAAAAACTCCCCTAAAACAAACGTCTAGAACCAGATGGTTTCACAGGCAAAAATTTACCAAATATTTAGAGAAGAGTTAACACCTATCCTTCTCAAACTATTTCCAAAAAAAATTACAAAGTCAGGAATACTTCCAAATTCATTCCACCAGGTCAGTATCACCCTGATATCAAAACCACAAAAAATAAAATTACAGGCCTTTCACTGTTGGACACAGATGCAAAAATCTTCAGCAAAATATTGGCAAACCAAATTAAAAAATACATTAGAAGGATCATACACCATGATCAAGTGGGATTTATCCCAGGGGTGAAGGGGGTTCAATAGCTGCAAATCAATAAATGTGATACACCACATTAACAAACTGTAGAATAAAAAATCATGATCTCAATAGATGAAGAAAAAACCTTTTTGTAAAATTTAACATCCGACTGACTCAATGGACATGAATTTGAACAATCTCAGGGAGATAGTGGAGGACAGAAGAGTCTGGCATGCTACAGTCTGTGGGGTCACAAAGAGTCAGACACAACTTAGCAACTGAACAACAATACCCAATAATAAAAAGAACTATTGATAAACGTGGGTGAATCTCAAAGGCATGATGATGAATGAATAAAGTCAGTTATAAATGCTGCATATTGCATAATTCTGTGTGTATAACATTCTTAAAAGGACAAGCTACAGAAATGGAGACAATGCAGAATATATCAGTGGTTGCCATATGTCTGAACATATTAGGGTTTGGGAAGGATGCGGCTATAAAACAGCAACAAGTGGGAGTTCTTGGGGCTGTGGATCTTAATTGTGATGGTGGTTACAGTAATCCAAACTTACAGGGCTGTATATCCAAAAGATCCATTTTACTGTATTTAGTAAGTCAATAAATGACTAAAATGATTTTTTTTTAATCTAACATCCGTTTAGATTTTTTAAAAATTCTCCAAAAGTGGATATGGAGGGACCTTGACAATATAAAGGCCATATATGATAAACCTATAGCTAATACTATACTTAATGGTGAAAAGCTAAAAGTATTTTCTCTAAGATCAGGAACAAGACATGGATGCCTGCTCTTGTCACTTTAATTCAACACAGTATTGTAAGTTCTAGTCAGAGCATCAAGCAATCAGACCTAAAAAAATAAAAGGAATTCAATTTGGAAAGGAAGAAGTAAAATCATCACTGTTTACAAATAACATGACACTATACATAGAAAATCTTAAAGACACCACCAAAAAAACAACTAGAGATCATGAACGAATTCAGGATACAAAATCAGCACACAGAAATCTGTCATAGTTTTATATACTAACAATGAACTATCAGAAAGAGAAATTGAGAAAACAATCCCTCTTACCATCACATCAAAAAGAATAAAATATCTAGGAATAAATCTAAGGAGATAAAAGACCTATACTCAGAAAAATATTGATATTAATAAAAAAATTAAAGAAGACACAAAGAACTGGAAAGGTATTCCATGTTCATTGATTGGAAGAATTAACGTGGTTAAAATGACCATGCTACACAAGATAATCTACATATTTAATGCCTCTGTATCAAAATACCAATGGTGTTTTTCACAGAACTAGAAGAAATAATTCTAAAATTTGTATGGAAACACAAAAGACCCAGAATAGCCAAAGCAATCTTAAGAAATAAAAACAGAGTTGGAGCTATCATGTTCCTTGACTTCAGATTATACTACAAAGCTACAGCAATCAACAGTGTATGGTACTGGCACAAAAACAGACAATAGATCAATGGAGCAAAACAGAGAGCCCAGAAATAATGGGGAATTAACCTATGACAAAGGAGACAGGAATACACCATGGGGAAAAGACACTCTATTCAATAAACGGTGCTAGGAAAACTAGACATCTACTTATAAAAGAATAAAATTAGAATATTTGCTCACACTGCATATAAAAATAACCTTAAAATGATTAAAGAACAAAATGTAATAATGGAAACCATAAAACTCCAAGAATAAAACATTGGCAGAACACTCTTTGATATAAATCATAACAATATTTTTTGGATCTGTCTTCTAAGGCAAAAGAAACAAAAGCAAAAATAAACAAATGGGACTTAAATAAACTTAAAGATTTTTCTCACAGCATACTCAACCATTGACAAAATGAAAATACAGTTTTCTGAATGGGAGAAAATATTTGCAAATGATATAAATCATGAGGGGTTAATATCTAAAATAAACAGCCATTAAAAAGAATACATTTGAATCAGTTCTAATGAGGTGGATGAAACTGGAGCCTATTACACAGAGTGAAGTAAGCCAGAAAGAAAAACACCAATACAGCATACTAACGCATATATATGGAATTTAGAAAGATGGTAAGGATAACCCTGTATGCGAGACAGCAAAAGAGACACAGATGTATAGAACAGTCTTTTGGACTCTGTGGAAGAGGGAGAGAGTGGGATGGTTTGGGAGAATAGCACTGAAACATGTATAATATCATATAAGAAATGAATCACCAGTCCAGGTTCAATGCAGGATACAGGATGCTTGGGGCTGGTGCACTGGGATGACCCAGAGGGATGGTACAGGGAGGGAGGTGGGAGGGGGGTTCAGGATGGGGAACATGTGTACACCCGTGGTGGATTCATGTTGATGTATGGCAAAACCCATACAGCATTATAAAGTAATTAGACTCCAATTAAAATAAATAAATTTAAATTTAAAAAAATAAGTAACATTTTGCCAAAGAAGATATATGGATAATTAACAGGCACATAAAAAGATGCTCAACATCACCAATCATCAGAGAAATATGAATCAAAACCACAATGAGATATCACTTCACACCAGTCAGAATGTCTGTCATCAGAAAGACCACAAATAACAAACGATGGAAAAGGAACAGAGAAAAAGGAGACCTCGACACTGTTGGTGGGAACGTAATTGGTGTATCCACTATGAAAAACAGTATGGAAGTGCTTTAAACACTAAAAATGCAACTGGCATATAATCTGGCAATTATCTTGAGTATATATCCAAAGAAAATGAAAACACTAATTTTGTGAAGATACATGCAGCTCAATGTTTATTGCAACATACTATATATGAAATAGATAATTAACAAGAACTTAACTATATAACTATATAGCACAGGAAACGGGACTCAATAATCTGTAACAATCTATATGGGAAAAGAATCTGAAAAAAACTAACACAATATTGTCAATCAACTATCTGCTGTTGTTCAGTCACTAAGTTGTGTCCAGACTCTGCAACTGCAGAGATTTCCTTTTTCTCTGTTCCCATGAACTGCAGCATGGCAGGCTTCCCTGTCCTTCACTATCTCCTGGAGTTTGCTCAAACTCACGTCCATTGAGTCAGTGATGCTATCCAATAATATAAAATAAGAATTAAATTTTTAAAAATTTGTATTCAACAAATCTAGATAAAATTCAGATATTCCAAAGAAAACTAGGTGGGGCGAGGAAGAAATTAGGTAGAAGAAAAGTGAGATCAGCAAAGCCAGACTGAAAAAAAAAATTCACTGAAACATCTGCCTAACTACAACATGCCAAAAACATTTCTGAAAATGCTTCTAAACACGCCAGCATATCTGCCTGGCGTCCTCTAAGGGGTGCCATCCCAGTGCCCATCCTCGTGCTCATGGCCTTTTGTCCTGTGACCTCTTCTTGTTTCTCAGGCCGAGCTCCCCTGTACCTAGATCATTTGATCACCCAGAACCACCACCAACGCTTTAGGGGCTGCCCTTGAAAGGTGACACACAAATAAAGCATCATTCACAAGGTTAGGAACAATCACGCAAGGCCTTCCAGGGTGTTGGCAGAGGGCAGGAGATATACAAAAGGAATGAGAAAAACTGGTGTTCTATTCTGTCAAGAATCAAGTTTCTAAAGATATGGTATTAAAAAATAAAACTTTCAACAATGCTCACAACACCTGAAGGAAGGTGTGTCTCCTGAACACACCATGTCATTCCACGTTTTCAGCCTGGGCTCATGCTCAGCACTCTGCCTTCAGCTCCTTTCATTTTCACCCCCAACTCTTCCTGCTGCTTTCCATGCTCCCTAAAGCAGCATTCCTCACCCCCTCGCCAGACTCTGCAGCACTTACTACAAGTCACTACCACAGCATGGAAACCAGGGTGGGACCGTGTCACAGGGGCCATGAAGGTGGAATTGAATGGCAAAGACAGACATATTCGGTATTTCTGCATTGATTTTTAAGGCGATTCAGACAGAAAAATACATTTTGTACACCAAATTCAAAATTCCATGGATATTATTGTTTGTGTGTATGCTAAATCACTTCAGTCATGTCCAACTCTTTGAGACCCCATGGACTGCAGCCCGCCAGGCTCCTCTGTCCATGGGATTCTCCAGACAAGAATACTGGAGTGGGTTGCCATTTCCTTCTCCAGGGGATCTTCCCAACCCAGGAACTGAACTCTCTCTCTTATGTCTCCTGCATTGGCAGGCGGGTTCTTTACCACTAGTGGTACCTGGGAAGCCCTACTAAACAATATTATTGCTTAGGAACAGGCTAAGTATGAGAGTAATGCATATTTTTTAAATACAAGAAATAACAGGCCAAGTGGACTCTACATGGATGTACAGTGACATGAACAAGTATCCATGAAGCAACATGATGGGACATGTGTCTCTGGAGCTCCCTGTGGTGGCCGGGGTGTGCACAGGGCCTGACATGTGGCAGGTGCAGGAATGTCATGTTGAATTGCTGGGAATGAAGGACTCCAGTACAAGGTGCCACTCTCTTGATATACACTGCTACCTACATCAGTGGTCCTTCATTTTAGAGCACCTGTCAGGTAACAGCAGCCTGCTCTTGCCTTTCAGATGACTCCCATCATACTGTTTTTTCCCTTTATTTTCCAGGTATAAGAAAGTGTTGATATGCAAATGTCTTCACCTCTGGTCAGGTGCTTTCTGCACTCATCTCTAATGGCTCAAGTTCCTGGCCTGTGACTTTCACCACCCTCTACACTGTCAGAGAAATCCTCCAGCACTGATAAGGCCCTGGCTTGGCTGCCTCTCTGCGTCAACCTCAGCAGTGTATCCCTGGACCTGCCCATCGAGGGAACTCCAACTTACATTGTACACTCTGCCGTCTTCCGTCGTGTAGATCCGTGGAAACAGGCCATTTGCGTACCGGGAAGCCACAAGTCTCCCCAGAGACACCACATAATCTGCATGTTTATAAAGAAAAGCAGTCAAAATGGTACAACAGCAACACTTATTTTTATTTCCAAATGCTTATCTCTGACATCAAATTACATCTGTGATGCTTAGAATTCTGTTCTAGATAATGAAGTATTTCCAGGCACTATGATAAATGTGACTGCTATAACAAGAAATGTATGAATGAATGGGAAGGACAAACTGTTTATTTCTTGGTCTCCTGGGTCTCTTGCCCAGAACGATTAAGGCAGGGGTCAAAAAGATGACATAGAAGTTATGTTTAATTCCAGAAATCTTTTATTTGGGACTTGGACTTAATTTTCAAAATTTTAAAAATTAAACCTAGGGGCTTCTCTGGTGGTTCAGTGGTTAAGAATCTGCCTGCCAATGCAAGGGACACGGGTTCCATCCCTGCTCCTGGAGGATCCCACATGCCATGCGGCAGCTAAGCCCATGAACCACAACTGCTGAGCCCACACACCCTAGAGCCCATGTTCCACAAAAAAAGAAGCCACCTTAATGAGAAGTCTGTACACCGCAGCTAGAGAGCAGCCCCCACTCGCCACAACTAGAGAAAGACCACATGCAGCAACGAAGACCCAGCACAGCCAAAAAGTAAATTAAATGAATTAAATTTTAAATATTAAACTTAGATATTATCTACTGTTCTCTCAAGTAGGGGGTTGTGAGTAAATGAGATGAAGCAAGAGTCAGAATACTCACACAGAATGTCAAAACCACTTTCTTCTCAGAGCACATGCTCAGCTGTTCAATATCCACCCCATAAACCCTCACTGCACACCCACTATGTGCTAGACACAGTGGTTCCAGAATGGAATACAATGCTTCCTGAAACATGGTCATTCCCTCACACAACTAAAAGAAAGTTTCACGGACTCGTTATGACTTGGCAAGACAGAGATGAGGTAAGGCTTCAGGAACTGTTTTTATTGTGATTATTATTTTGTTTTTATTGTAAATTATTAAGTCCCAAAAGTGGTGAAGAGAGTGGTGATACTCTTGGATCCAACACTTCCTTTCCTCTGCCTTTCTAGGGAGGTAGGATCACAGCCTGCTTGGGAAAGGCAGGAAGGGCAAGGCTACATTTTATAGACCAGGCTTGGTCACAAATCACCAGCAATGATAAAATTTACAAGTCCTGAAGTTCAATGTCCATAATAGGAAAGAGCAAAGAATGGGTACTTGAATTCTGTCAGCAATAACCTTATTCAATAAATCTCTCAAACTCTAAAACCTTCATTTCCAAGATTTCAACATCATGGCTGACATTAATAAGAGCAACTTCACATCACGAGCAACATTCTCTCTTTACCTCAGGCATTTATCTGGAGTCAGGAGAGAGGGCTGTGTTTTTGAGAAATGAAGGAGATTAATTTATGTAAGACTCCATCAGCTGTATTGCCAATTAAAATGAAAGGCATTGTGAATTCCTCATTCAATAATGGTGAAGTAGGTTTTAATGGCTAACTCTTACACAGAAAGAAAAAAAAAAAAACCTCTCGACAAAATATTTAAAAAGCTATTTGAAGGCACTAGAGAGCAATCAAGAACAGGCAGAAACTGGAGTGGCATTAATTCTTGAAAGAAAGAAATTGGTGAGTTCTGCATTTATTTAACAGGGCAGACAGTTTGAAGTTTGCGTCCGACCAAGTTACCAGAGCACCTGACCTGCCTCTTGAGAAATCTGTATGCAGGTCAGGAAGCAACAGTTAGAACTGGACATGGAACAACAGACTGGTTCCAAATAGGAAAAGGAGTACGTCAAGGCTGTATATTGTCACCCTGCTTATTTAACTTATATGCAGAATACATCATGAGAAACGCTGGGCTGGAAGAAGCACAAGCTGGAATCAAGATTGCCGGGAGAAATATCACTAACCTCAGATATGCAGATGACACCACCCTTATGGCAGAAAGTGAAAAGGAACTAAAAAGCCTCTTGATGAAAGTGAAAGAGTTGGCTTAAAGCTCAACATTCAGAAAACGAAGATCATGGCATCTGGTCCCATCACTTCATGGCAAATAGATGAGGAAACAGTGGAAACAGTGTCAGACTTTACTTTTCTAGGCTCCAAAATCACTGCAGATGGTGACTGCAGCCATGAAATTAAAAGGCGCTTACTCCTTGGAAGAAAAGTTATGACCAACCTAGATAGCATATTGAAAAGCAGAGACATTCCTTTGCCGACTAAGGTCCATCTAGTCAAGGATATGGTTTTTCCAGTGGTCATGTACGGATGTGAGAGTTGGACTGTGAAGAAGGCTGAGCGCCGAAGAATTGATGCTTTTGAGCTGTGGTGTTAGAGAAGACTCTTGAGAGTCCCTTGGACTGCAAGGAGATCCAACCAGTCCATTCTGAAGGAGATCAGCCCTGGGATTTCTTTGGAGGGAATGATGCTAAAGCTGAATCTCCAGTACTTTGGCCACCTTATGCGAAGAGTTGACTCATTGGAAAAGACTCTGATGCTGGGAGAGGTTGGGGACAGGAGGAGAAGGGGACGAAAGAGGATGAGATGGCTGGATGGCATCATGGACTCGATGGACGTGAGTCTGGGTGAACTCCGGGAGTTGGTGATGGACAGGGAGGCCTGGCGTGCTCCGATTCATGGGGTCGCAAATAGTCGGACATGACTGAGCAACTGAACAGAACTGAACTGAACTGAAATTAACTGCTTGCTAGGATAAGAATCAGATCTACACCCATCAAATGATAAGTGGATAAACAAACTGTGCAATATCCATACAATTCATCTCCTGACAGTAATTGACCATAAAACAAATAAAGTTCTGGTATATGCTACAACATACTAATAGATGGATCTTAAAAACATCATATTAAATGAAAGATATCAGTCACAAAGGGGCTTCCTGACAGAGGATGAGATGGTAGGATAGAATCACCAACTCAATGGACATGAATATGAGCAAACTCCCAGAGAGAGTAAGGACAGGGGAGCCTGGCATGCTGCAGGTCATGGGCTCGCAAAGAGTCAGACACAACTTAGCAACTGAACAACAACAAAAACTGGCGGCTCAGTGGTAAAGGATCCGCCTGCCAATGTAGGAGACTCGGGTTCTGTCCGTGGGTCAGGAAGATCCCCTGGAGAAGGAAATGGCAACCCACTCCAGTATTTTTGCCTGGGAAATCCCATAACAGAGGAGCCTGGTGGGCTACAGTCCATGGGGTTGCAAGAGAGTGGGACACAACTTAGCCACTAAACAACAACAATCAGCCAAAACACCTCATATTATATGACTCTATTTATATGAAATGTGCAGAACAAGCAAATCTAGAGAGATAGAAAGTAAATTACTTTGGCCTGCGTCCTTATGGGCAGGGTGTATAGCTAAGAAGTACAAGGTTTATTTCTGAGGTGATGAAAATTTTCTTTAAGTTGACTGTGATGATATTTGTACATTTCTATGAATATACTAAAGAATACTGAATTATACATTTTAAATTGGTTAATGGTATAGAATGTGAATTACATCTCAATAAAGCTGTTATTTCTGAAAAAAACAGATATGAGAGGGACTTCCCTGGCAGTCCAGCGGTTAAGACTATGCATTTCCACTGCAGGTGGCACAGGTCTGAGGCCTGACTGGGGACCTAGGATCCCACATGCCACATAGCATGATCAAAAATAATTTTTTTAAAGTAGATATAAGAATATAGCTGTTTTTTTTTAATTAATTTTTACTGGAGTGTAATTGCTTTACAATGTTGTGTTAGTTTCTACTGTACTGCAAAATGAATCAGCCATTACTGAACTAGCTGTTTTCTATTGGGATAAACATTAAAGAGATTTGCAAAAATGTAAAACAATGCCACTCTTCCTGCTAGCATTTTTATTTTTAAAAATTTACTTATTTTTCTTAAAAATGTTATGCTAACATATAACAGGTTTGTAACTTTTAAATGAACAAATATTTTTAAAGGTTTTAGTTTTAATTTCCAATACAACAAATATCAATAGACATAAAATGCATATATTCTAAGTATAAGAGATTTAAAATGAGTACATGGTATGAACATGTATAAAGGAAATGTAATGAATAAAGAAGCATCAGGGTAAAAACATTTTCATTCCCTGGTGGTTCAGTGGCAAAGAATCCTCCTAACAATGCAGAAGACATGAGTTCAATCCCTGGGTCAGGAAGATCCCCTGGAGAAAGAAATGGCAATCCCCTCTAGTATTCTTGCCTAGAAAATCTCAATCCATGGGATGGCAAAAGACAGGGTGACATTCTAATGACAAAACACAATAACAACAACAACTCTAATGACAGTGGGTTTTCTCATCAGAAATCAGGAGGGGGCTTCCCTGGTGGCTCAGTGATAAAGAATCCACCTGCCAACACAGGAGGCCTGGGTTTGGTCCTTGATCCGCAAAGATCCCACATGCCTTGGAGCAACTAAGCCTATGGGTCACAACTAGTGAGCCTGCGCTCTAGAGCCTGGGAGCCGCAACTGCTGAGCCTCCACTCTAGAGCCTGGGAGCTGCAACCACTGAAGATGGCATGCCCTAAAGCCTGTGCTCCACCATAAGAGAAGCCAAAGCAACGAGAAGCCTGTACACCCCAACTACAGAGTGGCCCCCTGCTCTCCACAACTAGATAAAAGCCTGTGCAACAACAAAGACCCAGCACAGCCAAAGAAATCATGGAGGCCAAAAGGAAGTAGCTTCTTTGTTTTGGCTGTGCCTCTCAGTATGTGGGATCTTAGTTCCTCAACCAGAGATCGAACCTGTGCCCCCTGTGGTGAAAGCGCAGAGTCTTAACCACTGGACTGCCAGGGAAGTACCCACACAATCTCTCTTCAGTGCTAAAAGAAAAGAACTCTCAACACGAAATCTTATATCTGGTGAAATTACTCTTCAGGAATGAAGGAGAAATAAAGATACTGTCAGACAAAGAAGCAAACAAACAAAAAAAGGTTCCCAGCAGAAATATTCTTATAGAATAAATAAAGTTCTATAGACAGGAAGGAGATGATAAAAGAAAGAACTCGGAAACATCAGGAAGGAAGTACTGACACATATAAATATGTGTAAATAAAGCAGACTCTTCTCAAATTTTCTAAATTGCTTGACAGTTGAATAAAAAACTACAGTACAGCCTAATGTGATTCTCAATGTATGAAAAAATACAGCATATTAAAAATGAGGAGATTAAAGGGACATAAAGGGAAGTCGTTCCATTCTTCATCCAAACTGGTAAAATGCTGATACCAGGAGACTTTGATATGTTACATATTTATAATGTAATACCTAGCACAACCACTAAAAGAGCTGTATGAAGAGATACACTCAAAATATTACAGATAATTTTTTTTAATTCTTAAAAGTGTTTAAGAAACCCAGAGCTAGGCAAGAAAAGAAATAAATGGAAAACAGACAAAAAAAGAAAACAAACAAAAAAAAAACAAAATAGCAAACTCTAACATGCAAATAATTATATTAAATACAAATGGTATAGAGACCACAGTTAAAAGAGATTAGCAGAGGATTTAAAAACTGATTAAATAATGTGTCTAAGAAACTTGCTTCAAATATACTGATATATAAGTTAAAAGTAAAAGGACAAAAAAGATGTTATGTAAATATTAATAAAAACAAAGCAGGGTTGATTGTATTAATGTAAAAAAAGTAAACTACAAAGAATATTACTAAGGGTAGAGGAGGACATTATATAATTATAAAAGTGTCAATTCACCAGGCAGACTGAAACTCTAAATGTACATGCACTAAACAACAGGGGTACATATATGTAAAGCCAAGACTGATAGAACTGAAAGTAAAAATAGACAAAGCCACAGTTGTAGTTGGAGATTGCAATATCACTCCTCTCAACAACTGATAGAATAACAGAAAATCAGCAAGAATACTCAATAACACCATCATAAACAGGATCTACTTGGCATTTATTTAAAAAAAAATAATGTTCTATACAACAATGAAAGAATACACATTCTTTTCAAGTACCACAGAATATATACCAAGAAAAAACATATCCCAGGCTATCAAACAAACCTCAAAAAATCTAAAAGAATTGAAAGAGTATGTTCTCTGTCCACAGTGGAAACAAATAAACATCAATAATAAAAGATAACCAAAAAGTCTCCAAAATCTTGGAAACTAAATAACATGCTTCTAAAAAAAAATCCTTGAGGCAAAGAGGAAATCTCAACAGAAATAAAAAATTCTTTCTTAAGTGAATGAAACTGAATGAAATGATATTGATTTGACAATGACAAATTGATGATGAAATGATAATACAACATATAAAAATGTGAGGGACACAGCTTAAACTGTCTCAAGAGAAAATTTTACAGCACTAACTTCTGACATAAGATGAGCTGAAAAGTCTCAGATCAATTGTCTAAAACTGGGCTTCCCTGGTGGCTCAGTGGTAAAGAACCTGCCTGTCAATGCAAGAGACCTGGGTTTGATCCTTGATCTGGGAAGATCCCACACGCCTTGGAACAACGAAACCCGTGCACCACAACTACTGAGCATGTGCTCTAAAGCCTGGGAGCCCCAACTACTGAAGCTCCTGCATCCTAGAATCCATGCTCCTCAAACAGAGAAGTCACCACAATGAGAAATCTGCACAGCACAGCTAGAGTAAAAGCCCTCAGAGCAATGAAGACCCAGCACAGCTTAAAAACAAAACAAAACAAAAAAACTAAAACTCCCATCTGAGGAAACGAGAAAAAGAAGAGCAAAATAAATCCAAAGCAAGCAGAAAGGAATAATAAAAATCAAAGCAGAAATCAATTACATTAAACATAGGAAAAATAGAGAAAATCAATGAAATTAAAAACTGGTGTTTTAATTAGATCAATATTGACAAACCCTTAGCAATACTAACAAAGATAAAAACAGAGTAGACATGAATTACTGATACCAGGAATAAAACAGGGGCTATCCCTTAAAATCCTACAGACATCAAAAGAACAATGGAATACTACAAGAACTTTCCAGCTTCCCAGGTGGCACAGCAGTAAAGAGATGCAGGAGAACAAAAGAGATGCAGGTTCAATCCCTGGGTCTGGAAGAACCCCTGAAGGAGAATATGGCAACCCATTCCAGTATTCTTATTTGGGAAATACCATGGACAGAGGAGCTTGACAGGCTATGGGGCTGCAAAAGAGTTGGACAGGACTCAGCGACTAAAGAACAACTTACCACTTAACAACTGCATTCCTGGGCATTTATCCCGGAGAAGTGGAAGTGAAGTTTACATAAAAACCTGTAAACAACTGTTCATAGCAGCTTTATTTGTAATATCCTCAAACCAGAAAAAACACCAGGTGTCTTTTAATGAGTGACAAGTTAAATAAACAGCAGTATATCCATACCATGGAATACCACTCTATAATAAAAAGAAACAAACTATTGATAGCTGCAACAACTTGAATGAGCCTCAAAGAAATAATACCAAATGAAAAAATGCCAATCCCAAAGGGTCATATGTGATACCATACATACATACTATATATGATTTCATATACATGCTGCTGCTGCTAAGTCACTTTAGTTGTGTCCCACTCTGTGCGACCCCATAGACGGCAGCCCACCAGGCTCCCCCGTCCCTGGGACTCTCCAGGCAAGAACACTGGAGTGGGTTGCCATTTCCTTCTCCAATGCATGAAAGTGAAACGTGAAAGGAAGTTACTCAGTCATGTCCGACTCTTTGCAACCTCATGGACTGTAGCCTACCAGGCTCCTCCATCCATGGGATTTTCCAGGCAAGAGCACTAGAGTGGGGTGCCATTGCCTTCTCCATTCATATACATAAATGATCTCTAAAAGAGAAAATTATAGATATGGAAAACAGATTGGTAGTTGCCAGAAGTTAAGAATGTTGGAAGATAGGCTGTCTGTATGACTATAAAGCGGTACCACAAGGGAGATCTTTGTGGTGATAAACAGTTCTGTATCTTGATTGTGGTGGTGGTTATACAAACTACACAAGAAATAGAATTGCATAGAATTAGCCACACACTCGGAGTAGGCAATGGCACCGCACTCCAGTACTCTTGCCTGGCAAATCCCATGGACGGAGGAGCCTGGTGGGCTGCTGTCCATGGGGTCACGAAGAGTTGGACACGACTGAGTGACTTGACTTTCACGTTTCACTTTCATGTGTTGGAGAAGGAAATGGCAACCCACTCCAGTGTTCTTGCCTGGAGAATCCCAGGGGCAGCAGAGCCTGGTGGGCTGCCGTCTCTGGGGTCGCACAGAGTTGGACACCACTAAGCGACTCAGCAGCAGCAGCAGCAGCAGCCACACATTGTGTATCTATGTAAAATTCCTGAATTTGGTATTATGCTATGATTTTGTATAACCATTAGGGGAATTGGGTGAAGGGTACGTGGGATCTGTCTATATTATCTTTGCAACCTTCTGTGACTATATCACTCCCGAATAAAAAACTATGTCAATCAATCAATAATACCAAAAAAATCACACATTGTGTATCTATGTAAAATTCCTGAATTTGGTATTATGCTATGATTTTGTATAACCATTAGGGGAATTGGGTGAAGGGTACGTGGGATCTGTCTATATTATCTTTGCAACCTTCTGTGACTATATCACTCCCGAATAAAAAACTATGTCAATCAATCAATAATACCAAAAAAAGAAGGTGAAATAAAGATAATATCAGATAACAATTGAGAAAAATCTGTCACCAGAAGCCCACCACTAGAAGAAATGCTTAAAAGAAATTCTTTAGGAAAAAACACCAGATGAAACTTCAAATCTGGAAAGACAAAGGAAAGACAAACATTATAAATAGTATTTAAATATGTGGATTTTAAGATGCTATTTTTTCCCACTCATTTTCTTTTAAAAGACATATGACTTTTTAAAGTAATAATTATAACACTGGAGTGAAAGATTTGTAATATATATAAAAATAAAATATATTAAAACAATAACACCAAGGATAGGAGTAGGGAATAAATGGAGCTACACTGTTGTAAGACTCTTACATTGTACATGAAGTAGTGCAAAGCTAACTTTCACCAGATTGTGACAAGGTAAGGATATAATTAATAGAGTAACCACTGAAAATACAATGCAAAAAGGTGACCTTAAAGTCCTATTGAAATTGAAATAAAAATAAAAATGGAATTAAATGAAATATAAAAATATTCAACATACCCAAAAGAGGGCAGAAAAGGAGGAACAGAGAGGGAAGAAAATGATGGGACAAATGGAAAACAAATAGTAAAATGGTATACCTAAATCTGGGCTTCCTCGGCAGCTCAGCTGGTAAAAAATTGCCTGCAATGCAGGAGACCCTGTATCGATTCCTGGGTTGGGAAGTTCCCCTGTAGAAGGAATAGGCTATCCAATCCAGTACCCTCGGGCTTCCCTGGTGGCTCAGACGGTAAAGAATCTGCCTGCTATGTGGGAGACCCGGGTTTGATCCCTAGGTTGGGAAGATCCCCTGGAGGAGGACATGGCCACCCACTCCAGATTCTTGCCTGGAGAATCCCATGGACAGAGGAGCCTGGCAGACTACAGTCCATGGGGTCGCAAAGAGTCGGAGATGACTGAGCAACTAAGCATAGCACAGCACATACCTAAACCTAATTAAGTCAATTACTACATTAAATATGAGAACCAAACTACAATTAAAAGACAGAGACTGGACTTCGCTGGTGGTCCAGTGGTTAAGAATCTACCTGCCAATGCAGGAAACATGAGTTTGATCCCTGGTCCAGGAAGATCCCACATGCCAGGGAGCAACTAAGCCTGAGAGTCACAACTACCAAAGCCCATGTGCCTCAACCATACGCTCCTCACAACAGAAGCCAGTGCACTGAAAAGCCTGCACGCTGCAACTCGAGAGGAGCCCCTGTTCGCCACAACCAGAGAAAGCTTGTGCACAGCAACAAAGACCCAGCGCAGACAAAACAAATAAATAGAATGAATAATGAACAAACTAATGCAGGTAAACAACAAAAGAAAGAGATTATCAGACTGAGTTAAAGGGGCACTCTTTAATGACATTACAACTGGTTTGAAAGCCAAAGAATATAAACATGCATGCCATATAAAAATGAACAAGGAAATTGCAATAGTTATATTAATGTTAGACAAAGCAAATGTCAAAACAAGGACTACCATGTGAGATAAAGTTGGACATCTCAAAATTATCAAAAGTTGCCAATTCATCAGTGAGACATGACAATCTTAAACGTGCATGCATTCAGAGCTTAAACCTATATGAACAAAATTGATAAAACTAAACAGAAAAATGATGTACTCTGCATAGAAGTTAAATAAGCAGGATGACAATATACAGCCTTGACGTACTCCTTTTCCTATTTGGAACCAGTCTGTTGTTCCATGTCCAGTTCTAACTGTTGCTTCCTGACCTGCATACAGATTTCTCAAGAGGCAGGTCAAGTGGTCTGGTATTCCCATCTCTTGAAGTATTTTCCACAGTTTATTGTGATCCACACAGTCAAAGGCTTTGGCATAGTCAATAAAGCAGAAATAGATGTTTTTCTGGAACTCTCTTGCTTTTTCCATGATCCAGCAGATGTTGGCAATTTGATCTCTGGTTCCTCTGCCTTTTCTAAAACCAGCTTGAACATCTGGAAGTTCACAGTTCACATATTGCTGAAGCCTGGCTTGGAGAATTTTGAGCATTACTTTACTAGCATGTGAGATGAGTGCAATTGTGTGGTAGTTTGAGCATTCTTTGGCATTGCCTTTCTTTGGGATTGGAATGAAAACTGACCTTTTCCAGTCCTGTGGCCATTGCTGAGTTTTCCAAATTTGCTGGCATATTGAGTGAGGCACTTTCACAGCATCATCTTTCATGATTTGAAACAGCTCAACTGGAATTCCATCGCCTCCACTAGCTTTGTTTGTAGTGATGCTTTCTAAGGCCCACTTGACTTCACATTCCAATGCAAGGGGCCTAGATTTCATTCCTGGTCAGGGAACTAGATCCCACTTGCCACAACTAAGAGTTCGCATGCCACAACTAAAAATCTCGCATCCTACAATAAAAAAGGAAGATCTTGAGTACTGCAACTAAAACCTAGAGCAGCTAAATAAATTTTTTAAATAAAATAAATATTTTTAAAAAATTGTTCTGGGTCTGTCTGCAATGGTGTTTTTGGATGAGATTAACAATTCAGTCTATGGACTGAGTAAAGTAGCTTGCCTTCCATAATGTGGGTGGGGCTCATCCTATCAGCCTTGAATAGAACAAAAAAATTGGCCCACTCTGGAGTGAAAGGGTCCTCCTCTTGCCTGATGGCTTGCTGGGTCATTAGTCTTTCCAACCTTTGGACCCAGAATGAAACATTGGCCCTCTACTGGGTCCTAAACTTGCCAAATTTTGGACTAGAACTTACACCATCAATCAGCTCTCCTGGTTTCCAAGCTTTTGGACCTGGCCAGGAGCTACATGTCAGCTCTTCTGGGCCCCTAGCTTGTTGACTACAGGTCTTGGGACTTCTTACCTTCCCAACTGTGTAAGTCAATTCCTCATACATATATAACATATAGTATATTAATATATAATGTATACCTATTATATGGGCTTCCCTGGTAGCTCAGCTGGCAAAGAATCCACCTGCAATGCAGGAGACCTGGGTTCAATCCCTGGGTTGGGAAGATCCTCTGGAGAAGGGAAGATCTCCTGGAGGAGGAAACAGCTACCCACTCCAGTATTCTGGCATGGAGAATTCCATGGACAGAGAAACATGGCAGGCTATAGTCCATGGGGTCACAGAGAGTCAGACATGACTGAGTGACTTTCTCTCACATACTATATACGTGTATTCTGTTTAAATAGATGGGGAAACAGTGGAAACAGTGTCAGACTTTATTTTGGGGGGGCTCCAAAATCACTGCAGATGGTGACTGCAGCCATGAAATTAAAAGACACTTACTTCTTGGAAGAAAAGTTATGACCAACCGAGATAGCATATTGAAAAGCAGAGACATTACTTTGCCAACAAAGGTCCGTCTAATCAAGGCTATGGTTTTTCCAGTAGTCATGTATGGATGTGAGAGTTGGACTGTGAAGAAAGATGAGTGCTGAAGAATTAATGCTTTTGAACTGTGGTGTTGGAAAAGACTCTTGAGAGTCCCTTGGCCTCCAAGGAGATCCAACCAGTCCATCCTAAAGGACTGGGTGTTCTTTGGAAGGACTGATGCTGAAGCTGAAACTCCAATACTTTGGCCACCTCATGCGAAGAGTTGACTCACTGGAAAAGACCCTGATGCTGGGAGGGATTGGAGGCAGGAGGAGAAGGGGATGACAGAGGATTAGATGGCTGGATGGCATCACCGACTCGATGGACGTGAGTCTGAGTGAACTCCGGGAGTTGGTGATGGACAGGGAGGCTTGGTGTGCTGCCTACTTATGGGGCTGCAAAGATTCGGACACGACTGAGCAACTGAACTGAACTGAATGGAAAGGGGAAAATGGACAAATCCACTAGGAAAAATAAAAAATCACTAAAGATGTAAAATATCTCTACAATACTATCAAGCATCTTGAGCTAATTAACATTTATGAATACTACTTAACAACTGCAAAATACACATTCTTTTCCAGCCTATATTACATGTGCAGCAAGATACACACTGGAACATAAGTCAAATGTCAGTCAATTTCAAAAGACTAATAGATGTTCTCTAAACTCAACAGAATTAAATTAGAAATATAACAATGAAAAAAGCTATCTTTAAAAGCCCTAAAATATTTAAAAATTAAACAACATATTCCATTTTAAAATATGAATCTAAGGAAAAAGATTATGAATCTAAGAAATCTAATCTAAGAATATGTATCTAAGAAAAACAGAAAAAAATATTTTAAACTGTGATTCAGCTTAAGCTAAGCAATGCTTAGAGAATACTTATAATTTCAATACTTAAGGGAATACTTATAATTTTTCTAATATCTATGAGGAAAAAAAAGGTTTAAAATCAATTATCCAAGTTTCCACCTTAAAAGCTAGAAAAAGAAATGCAAGTTAAAGTAGAAGTAAATATATAATGAAGATCAAAGCAGATACCAATGAAATGGAAATCAAAGAACATTAAAAAAAATCAACAAACCCAACATTTCTTTAAAAAGAGGTATGCTATACCTCTAACAAGAGTTATCCAAAAAAGTGAGATAAAAGACAAATTATCAATGTCAGAAATGAAAGTAGGAACATCACTACACATTCTACAGGCATTTTTAAAAATGTCAAGGGAATATTTTGAACAATATTTTGCCAATATATTAGAAAACATGCCCAAAATGGACAAATTCCTTAAAAAACAACTTTCTGAAACTAACATGATGAAACAAAATTTGAATAGTTTTATGTTTATTTCAGAAATTGAATTTCTTATCAGACTTTTCTTACAAACTCTAGGCTCAGATAAGTTTCACCAGTGAGTTCTACCATTTAAAGATGAACTAGTACCAACCATATACAAACACCACCAGAACACAGAGGAGAGGGCAACACTTCCAAACCATTTTATGAGGCCAACATAATCCTGATACCAAAACCTAATAAGGACATTAAAAAAGAATTACAGAGTAACATCCCTCATGATCTTAAATGGAAAAATCCTTGACAAAATATGAAGAATTGTTATTTTGCTAATGTTAATGACTGAATTATAATTATTTGAAACATGAGATAAAACCTTTTTCAGCTTGTTTCTTTGTATAGGAATCCCATAGACCCACTCTGGCAGACTCCTCCTTTTCAAAGGGTGAAAGTAGTCGCTCAGTCATGTCTGACTCTGCGACCCCATGGATGAGGCTCCTCTGTCCATGGGATTCTTCAGGCAAGAATACTGGAGTGGGTTACCATTCCCTTCGCCAGGGGATCTTCCCGACCCAGAGACTGAACCTGGTCTCCTGCATTGCAGGTGGATTCTTTACCATCTTAGCCACAAGGGAAGCCTATTCAAAAGGTATTTAGATGGTATAGGATCAGCTGCTTTAGCCCCATGTAATCCCATAGACCCACTCTGGCAGACTCCTCCTTTTCAAAGGGTGAAAGTAGTCGCTCAGTCATGTCTGACTCTGCGACCCCATGGATGAGGCTCCTCTGTCCATGGGATTCTTCAGGCAAGAATACTGGAGTGGGTTACCATTCCCTTCGCCAGGGGATCTTCCCGACCCAGAGACTGAACCTGGTCTCCTGCATTGCAGGTGGATTCTTTACCATCTTAGCCACAAGGGAAGCCTATTCAAAAGGTATTTAGATGGTATAGGATCAGCTGCTTTAGCCCCATGTAGGAGGATAAATAAGAAAGTAGAACCTGAACCCTGAGTAGCAAGGCCTTGCTGTTAGGATGGGTCCCCAGGTCAGTCTGAAACCCATACATCCCCTAGACCTTCCTTATTACCAGAACAAAGTTGCCAAGGGAACTGGTGAAAAATCTGAAAAACATAGTATTAATGGCTGCTCAATAAATATATTTAATTGATTAATTAATTGAGAGATTCGGAGTAAAATCCTAGTATCCTTGGCCCAGGACCTATATTTCAGTAGCAACTCCAGTCAACATGTCATTAAAATGTTTTCCTCCCTGGGTCGGGAAGATCCCCTGACGAAGGGAATGGTAATCCACTCCAGTATTCTTGCCTGAAGAATCCCATGGACAGAGGAGCCTCATCCATGGGGTCGCAGAGTCAGACATGACTGAGCGACTACTTTCACCCTTTGAAAAGGAGGAGTTTGCCAGAGTTAGGGTCTATGGGATTCCTATACTATTCCCTGCTCCCGTTGGAGGGCAATACTCCTGGGAATTGAAAATCAACATTCTAACCAAGACATTTAGAAGAAACTGGACCATTACCACAAGCAGGCCACAAAAGGAAAATATTGAGTTCTCCCTGAAACCACACACAGACCTATTACCCTAATCCATAGCCTCCAAAAGGGGTTTGCGCATGCCAGGGCGGGAGCAAGACATCTGCAGGGTGTGAGGGGTATAACTTATATTTAGGTTTTATTTCATCTTTAAAAGAAGAAAGAATGAAATTAAGTATTACTAATATTTAATAGGTGGACTGAAGATTGTACATCTATATAATATACATATATTGAAGGTCCATGTGCAAATCTTTTTTACCCATAAGGATGTGAGATCAAAAGAAACTCAGAGGAACATCCCTGGTGGTCCAGGGGCTAAAACTCTGTGATCCCAATGCAGGGAGCCCAGGTCCGATCCCTGGTCAGGAAGTTAGATCCTACATGCTGCAATTCAAAGATTCTGCATGCTGTGACTATTAATAAGGCCTGGCACAGTCAAATAAATAAATAAATATATATACATATTTTTTTAAAAAACCAACTCAGAGACCTGTGTTTTGAGGTGACTTCAGAACTGATGCTGCCTCCTCAAAGGCTAAAGGGCAGCATGCTGCTTGGGTTTTCCAGTCAGTTCTGCTTTGTATTAATACCTTCACAATGTGGGAATCCAATCTGCGATAAAATCTGCTTCAAGGTCAATTTGTTGCTCTTAAGCCCATGCAGCTGAAGCCATTCCTCAGATGAGATGAGACTCTGCTTGACTGAGTCTGTTCTAGTGTCGCTCAGCCCCTCTTGCTTCCGAGGCTGCTCCACAGAGATGGTGGAAGATGAGCCTGGTACTTCCATCTCTGAATTAGGATCTAGGTCACAGGAACCTCCTGTAAGGGCAATTGTCAAAATCAGACTTCCTGAAAACTTAGAAACAAGCTAATATCAACTAAGGACTGGTTTAATATATATGATAGTACAATCATTACACTGAATACTATTTGCACAGGTAAAAATAATACAAATTGTATATTCGTTGGCAAAGAAGATACCTAAATTTTTGTACAACTAAAATGTATCCATAAGATTCAATATCTACATGTGCATACCCCTACTCATCATGAAAGATATATGCCAATTTTACAGTAGTTTTCTCTGTGTGGTAAATACAAAGATTCACCGTCCCATGTTTCATTCTCTGGGACTTTCACCGTCCCATGTTTCATTCTCTGGGACTTTCTCTAGCCAGAAAGTTTAAGAGATCAGCCCAACTTAAAGCAATATACAACATGCTGACCTGATCCAGACCTGCCTAAACAAAGCTGGTGTACACATGGAGTGGGGAGACTGTAATGTGATCTTAGCTCACTCACCACTACTTCAGGCAGGGCCTGAAAATCTGGGGAAAGAGTAGAAAGCTCTGCTTCCCTTTATATCTAGGAATGTGCGGAGCATGTAAATGGGTTACCTGGAATGCAACATTTTCCAACAATGGAAAAACTCCCTTTTCCCATTTCTAAAATTCTCATCCTATTTCCAGAAAGTATCCCTGTTATGACAAACAAAGTCAATCAAACAGAAATCAACTGGACCCAAGCTAGGGAGGTTTTGTGAAAAGACGTTAGATGTACTATTAGCAAACGTTTGTTTAACTTTGTGTATTTTCTGTAGTATACACTTTCCCTTACAGCAGCCTAATGAGGTAGGTAATACTACTATTTCCATCTTACAGGTGAGGAAACCAACACAGAGATGGTCTAACTAACTTGGCCAGTTCTCACAGCTGGTGGGGGGTGGGGTGGGGGGAGGTATGTGGCTTAGATTCTAACCCGGGTCTTCCATCCCAGAGTCTATGTTCTGCAGACTTTACAATAAAAAAATTCAACTGCATGCAGCAACTTCCATTTGTTGGCCAGGAACTGGGCTGAGCCTTTCAGAGACTATCTCACAAATTCTTCATAATGGTATCACTCTACTTACATTTGAGGAATTGGAACATGTTTAGGAGACATAGTTAGTAAAGCAAAGCAGAAATCAAAGCCATTTCTTTACCACTCTGCCATGGTGATAAGTAACCTCTTCCCACCTGGTCCTATGCTACAAGGCTACAGACTCCATACAACAGGACTGCTGTCCAGGAGGGCTCCTGTGTCCTCACTGAAGACAGAACACTGACCTTTATTCTCAGACCTCAGGCTCAATAAGGGTTTTCCAGGTGGCACTACTGGTAAAGAATCAGAGACACAGCTTCGATTCCTTGGTCAGGAAGATCCCCTGGAGGAGGGCATGGCAACCCACTCCAGTATTCTTACTTGGAGAATCTCCATGGACAGAGAAGCCTGGCGGGCTACAGCCCATGGGGTCGCAAAGAGTTGGAAGTGATTAAGCACACATGTACAGGCTCAATAAGCTTTTTTGACTTATTTTCAAATTTTCAAAGATAATGATTTCTGGACTTCCCTGGTTGTCCAGTGGTTAAGAATCTGCCTGCCTATGCAGGGGTCATGGGTTCCATCCCTGGTCGAGGAAGATTCCACATACTGCAGGGCAACTAAGCCCGTGAGCTGTAACTGAGCCTGAGCTCTGGAGCTGGTGCTCTGCAACAAGAGAAGTCATTGCAATTAGAAACCCACACACTGCAATTAGACAGTAGCCCCCACTTGTTATAACTAGAGAAAGCCTGTGAGCAGCAATGAAGACCCAGCATAGCTGAAAACTAACTAACTAAATAACAAATAAAGATAATGATTTCCATTTTAAGGTTTATGTGAATTTGTATTGTCTCTATATGTTGAATTCCAAATTTCAAAAAAGTTCATATTTTTGGTGAAGATCTTCTACAAAGGGTCAATTTAATGAGAATGTTACAACAGTATTTGGAGAGCATCATGTAGGAGTTGGAAGATAAAGGATGAAAACTCCGTGTAGGTCCATTCTGCCATTTTAAGCAAGTGATTCCTCCTCTCTGCTCTGGAAAACTCAGCAGTGGCCACAGGACTGGAAAAGGTCAGTTTTCATCCCAATTCCAAAGAAAGGCAATGCCAAAGAATGCTCCAACTACCGAACAATTGCACTCATCTCACATGCTAGTAAAGTAATGCTCAAAATTCTCCAAGCCAGACTTCAGCAATATGTGAACCGTGAACTCCCTGATGTTCAAGCTGGTTTTAGAAAAGGCAGAGGAACCAGAGATCAAATTGCCAACATCCGCTGGATCATGGAAAAAGCAAGAGAGTTCCAGAAAAACATCTATTTCTGCTTTATTGACTATGCCAAAGCCTTTGACTGTGTGGATCACAGTAAACTGTGGAAAATTCTGAAAGAGATGGGAATACCAGACCACCTGACCTGCCTCTTGAGAAATCTGTATGCAGGTCAGGAAGCAACAGTTAGAACTGGACATGGAACAACAGACTGGTTCCAAATAGGAAAAGGAGTA
>SJXQ01001877.1:52639-89475 GCA_006408695.1 Aepyceros melampus | reverse complement strand
TCACACCATTGTGATTTCTGGGTCATGAAGATCTTTTTTGTACAGTTTTTCTGTGTATCCTTGCCCCCTCCTCTTAATATCTTCTGCTTCTGTTAGGTCCATGCCATTTCTGTCCTTTATTGCACCCATCTTTGCATGAAATGTTCCCTTGGTATCTCTTATTTTCTTGAAGAGATCTCTAGTCTTTCCCATTTTGTTGTTTCCCTCTATTTCTTTGCATTGATTGCTGAGGAAGGTTTCTTATCTCTCTTTGCTATTCTTTGAAACTCTGCATTCAAATGAGTATATCTTTCCTTTCCTCCTTTGGTCTTCACTTCTCTTCTTTTCACAGCTATTTCTAAGGCCTCTTCAGACAGCCATTTTGCTTTTTTGCCGTTCTTTTTGCTGGGGTCTTGAAAGTTGTGTAAAGTTGTGTCACACAATGCCTGTCTGTAGTGAATAATGAACAGAAGTTTCATGTGTTGCCTAGGTGGTAAGGACTGTGGTTAGAACTTCAGCTGTTTCACTGTTTCCCAAGGTATCTGCTGCCACTTTGTTTAGTCATATCCTTCTGCTGCAGTCCAGCAGACTAGTATTTTCCAAATGTGAACCCCAGACCAGCATCACTTCATCACCTGGGAACTTGTTAGAAATGCAGATTATTCCGTTCTTTTTGCTGGGGTCTTGAAAGTTGTGTAAAGTTGTGTCACACAATGCCTGTCTGTAGTGAATAATGAACAGAAGTTTCATGTGTTGCCTAGGTGGTAAGGACTGTGGTTAGAACTTCAGCTGTTTCACTGTTTCCCAAGGTATCTGCTGCCACTTTGTTTAGTCATATCCTTCTGCTGCAGTCCAGCAGACTAGTATTTTCCAAATGTGAACCCCAGACCAGCATCACTTCATCACCTGGGAACTTGTTAGAAATGCAGATTATTGAGCCTCATCCCATATTTACTAACAGGAATTCTGGGAGGGGGTGCCAAGAGGTGTGTGTTTTAACAAGACTTCCCAGGGAATTCTGAGCTTCATTAAAGTTTTGGAGCCACTAAAATGGACTATACCAGCCCACCAAACCACTACCTGAGTCAGACTTCCCTGATTGATTTGGAGAGATGCTGGAGGCAGCATGGAATATTATTGCATTGAGATACTCATCAACAGACAAGATTATTATACTATTTTATTACTTGTGAGTAGTAAGATTTTAATTAACTCACTTCATTTCCCTGAACTTCAGTTTCCTGTCCTGTAGAATGGAAATACAGCATATTCTGCAATGATGCAGTAAGGAGGTCCCTCAAAAAAAAAAACAAACAACAACAACAACAACAAAAAAACCCATAATAAACCTCAATCAGCAGTCACCTTCCACAAACAAGTATTGAAAAAAGGAAAGATAATAATTCAATTTCACATGCATAATTTAAAAGTTATTTTTCTTTTATTTAAACAATGTGCGTATCAAGTCGCTTCAGTCATGTCCAATTCTTTGCATCCCTATGGACTGTAGCCCACCAGGCTCTTCTGTCCATGGGTTTCTCAGCAAGATTACTGGAGTGGGTTGCCATGCCCTTCTCCAGGGGATCTTCCCAACCCAGGAGTCAAACCTGCATCTCTGTCTCCTGCATTGGCAGGTGGGTTCTTTACCTCTAGTGTCACACAGAGTAAATAAACTCTATAGATTACTAATGGAAGCTCAACATCATCAATTAAAAAGCCTTTCCCCCTTTAACATTTGAGTTACATATAAAAGTCTGTAGAAACACATATTAAAAAGGCTTCACCTTTGACCTTTACTGCTAACACAGTTCACATCCTTTGAAGGAAAACAGATATGGGGGGAAAAATGTAGCCAGTTGACCAGCCAGCCACCAAACCCAGCAGCCCCTAGATGCTTTTGGTCCTAGCCGGAAGGATTGAAACCCAACACTCTTCTGCATACTGAAGAGTGTATTACTGTAACAGATTTCCTTAATTTCAATTTGAGTTGTGAAACATCCTTATTACAGGTGTAACATCAATAATATCTTTCCTGCCCTGCCTATATTATAGGGTTGTTCAGATGCATAAAGATGAATCATATCTCAGTTAGAATTATTTGAGTCTTAAGTAATAGAAAACCCAACTCATGCTGTCTTATACAAAGAAGAGAAAGAGAGAGAGAGCGAGGTGTTTTATCTTGTTTAGCTCAGCAAATCAGGCATACCAGATACAGAGACTCTCAGCAGGTCGTGGATTCTCTGTGTCTCTCAGTGTTGGCTTGTTTTCAAGTTAAGATCACCTCTTGCAGTTGGACAAATTCATTAGACTCAGGGCCACATACTTCTGGGTACAAACCCAGTGGAAATGTTTCAGAGCCTTTAGTATGCCCACCTGAAGGCTCATGACATGCCATTGGTTCTGAAATGGGCGTGTGTCTGTCACTGAAACAATCACTGTGTTGGGATTGCTCGGCTTGACTCCAGCCACATCAGGAGCACAAGTAACTGAGAGGGGAAGTGGTGGTTCCTTAAATAGAATTATGGCTAGTGGGGCTGTTGAAGGTTCAAATCACAGATGTTTATTTAGTTGACAGTGTTACAGTTAATAGGACTTTACATTAGTTCTAATCTTTAGTGATGTATTTAAATCAAGACACTTATCTACATCCTCATTAAGGACATTTTGCAAGCCTCCAAGTAACCGCCCCGCCCCCGCACTGAGATGGTCTTCTTTTATGAGTGTAGAGGGCTATAGTGGGATGGGGCTATTTCTGTTCCTTAGCATGGCATAGTGAGAGAGACCTGATTCCAATTCTTTCTCTGTCACCTGTTCACTGGGTAAATTTGTGTTAATTTCTTAACTTCTCTGTGCCTTATTTTCTGAGCTTGAGATACATGCTGATCCCACTGGACTACTGGAAATGGAAAAGTCAATATGTAAATTACTTAGCCTTAGCTACTAGGTACTCCCCTGGTAGTAGCCCACCAGGCTCCCCTGGTGGGCTTCTGTCCAAGAGGTCATCATGAAAGAGTCAGACAGGACTTAGGGACTAAACAACAACAAGCTACTAGGTACTGCCCACTAAATTTCCTTCTCATGCATAAAAATGGGACATCTGTCACATAAGTGGTCCAAGGTACCATGGGAAATGTTTCCATATCTCAGGTGCCTGAGCCTCCTGCTCTAGCAAGAGACCTGTGTCAACAGAGGTGGAAGCCTTGGAGCAGGAAAGAACTCAAGAGATGTAGTCCATGCAGTTCCCATCTTCATAATGGTGTTGTAGATTAAATCATCTTATTGATGATGATGCAGGAAGACATTGAATTTTAAGTGTCATAAAATGAATTTCATTCAATCAGCATTTATTTCTTGAGTTCTCACCACAGTTTTCTTTCCTTGTTTTTTCTTTTTATTTTTTGTATCATATTTATATGAAAAGATGGATGTTAGCTTAACCTATTGTGGTAGTCATTTCATAATATATATAAACTGAACTATCATGCTGTGGACCTTAAAATTATACAGTGATATGTCTCAATTATTTCTCAATAAAACTGGAAACAAAATAAAATATATAAAAATTGATTATAAAAAATATTGGCAGTAGATATATTTCAAGTCTTTACCAAAATAAATATACTATATTATTAATAATAGCTTGTTGTGGTTAGGTTTTATTATATATGTAGCAATGGAGGCCTCTTAAAAATAAGACACAAATTTTCCCATCTCAACAGAACAAAAAGCATTACATAATCATTTAGTTTTGGAGAATCATGATCTCAGTATTCATCCTTTACTTTGAGACTTGCTAAGAAGAAATAATCCAAGAGGAAAAAGAGTCACCCTGTCAGCACAGCCACCTGAATTCTACTCCCTGGGCCCAGAATTCAGCTCAGTACAGACAATTCGTGTCAAACGCTTAATTCCTGTCTGCTTCTCTTCCCTGGCAAGTCACTCCACTCACCCCTTGACCACCCACACCACCCATAGTCTGTTCAGCTGTTATTTTCAAGTTCCTCGTTGTTTTGAATTCTCTTGCATTTTGGCAAGTCATGTGTTTCCTGCATTTTTGTTGTTCAAAATTCTTCCTTTACCCTATTTATATTGACACTGAAAATTTAAGGTGACACCTTGTAACTGTGTGGGCGTTAAGAAGCATCAGTTAAATGAAGTTACATAAAAATGTTCTGGCGTGTATATCAAGTGCTTAATATATGTTACCTACTACTTTTAGTTCTGGTTTTATCTGAATTCATCTGTAATTAGGCTTCTATTGTGAGCACAATTTAGTAATTCATCCCCTAGTACTATTTCATCCCTAATTCAGTTTAGATTTTTTAGGTATTTTTAATCAAAACTGTAAATTATTTAAAGGGGGAGGTCATGCTTTCCATTTCTCTGCATGCTCTATGTGGAAATCATGAAAATGGTACTAGCAACAATCTATTATACCATTACATCATTACAGCCATCCTCTTGGAGTGGATTATTATACCATTTAGTAGATGAAGAGACTGAAACTCACAGTTTATAGTGGCAGAGCCACAGTTCAAATTTAGAGCATGTAGACATAAAGCCAATTCTCTTAGTAATGAATATCCAAACTACATATCATAGCACCTTGTGTAAAAATCGCCAGTAAAGGCTTTCTGTTTTGAAAGTCGTGTTTGTTTCTTCCCTCTTGCAGATGGACCCCCATGAGAACATCTTACTGAGCACTCTTGAGATAAAAAATGAAATGGCCACCTCCGAGGCTGTGATGGGACTTGGAGACCCAAGGAGCACAATGCTGGCCTATGATGCCTCCAGCATCCAGTATCGGAAAGCCGGGTTGCCCAGGCATAGTTTTGGCCGAAATGCCCTGGAACGGCATGTGGCACAGAAGAAAAGCCGCCTGCGGAGACGCGCCTCCCAGCTGAAAATCACCATTCCCGACTTGACTGATGTGAATGCCATAGATCGGTGGTCCCGCATATTCTTCCCAGTGGTCTTCTCCTTCTTCAACATCGTCTACTGGCTTTATTATGTGAACTAAAATATAGCCTCCCGTGGGAAGCAAGGACTTGATTCCTCCTCAAACCAGTTGTACAGCCTGACACAGAACTTGGAAAACGCATCAATCCAGGACAAAAGTGATGCTAAAATACCTTAGTTGCTGGCCTATCCTGTGGTCCAATTCATACCATTTGGGTTGCTTCTGCTAAGTCATGAAAATGCTAAAGTCCTTGGGGTTTTCCAGTTAAAATGCAAGTGATTTGTACACATGCTGCAAGACTGAGTCTGTGTTCCACCTTATCTGCTTAGTACACAGCCTATACAGAGGGGAATAATTTAGATGATCTTCCAGAAGGCTCAGTAGCATCATCAGTCATCTCGCTGAGATGTGGTCATATCCAGATACTCCCCATCTTCATTCCTAAGGTTGTCATGCGATCTGCTATGCCATGCAAACATACTTACTGAAGACGATATCTGCCTGTCTTATTAAACTGATGATGGTGCCACAGGAAGTTAATTTCCACCGGATTCTAGAAGGTTCTCATGTAATTCAAACAAGATAGGGAGAGTCAAGACAGAGACTCAGGAAACCAATTTGGCCAGGCCATGTTTTCTTGAGCTTGGGAATCAACGCTGACGTCTTCCATTTTGACATTAAAGATGGGGAGACTTCTAAGCATTATCATGCCTGGTGGCCTAAAGAAATTTTTCTAAAATGCTATTTCTGACGCAGTTAAAAATAAGAGTTAATAACCCAGAACAGCGTGGAAAATTCAGAGACAACAGTTGTAATGAAATTAAAGCAAACAAGCAGCATTACCCTTAGCCCATTACAAGCATGTGGTCCATACATACTGTGTTCAGTGGCAGAAGGTAAAGTGAAAGAGATTTCTTTCCCTCCAAACTCACAAGCTTTTGACAGCATACCTGAAGAAGTTTTTATAGTGTACCTGATCAAAAGACAACCCCTAAACAGAAATGTTAGCAGAATTAGAAGCATCTTAGGTTACACTGGGAGTGATTCCAATATATGAATATAAAGCACAGACAGAGCTAGCAGACAAGATGCTTTTCTCTGACTCTACATTTTTCTGCAGTTTATTTCTGAATTTAATAGAGTGTTTCAAAAGAAGGATTTGTTTATTTCTTTAGCAGGCTTAATGGTCTTTTCCAACTTTTCTTGTTTCTGAAATTCTGATTATATTCTTAAGAGAGAGACAGAGTAAGTCTTTGGAGAGATTTTAAGAGAACTGTATGTCTTTCTGTACAATGAAATTCACCTTTGTCTTTCATGCAAACAGTATTCAAGAGATTATGTGCAGAAGTAGGTTTAGTTGTTGATTGGGGAGTTTGATTTTTTTAGGGTGCTTTCATTGTATATGTTGTAGTCTGCCTAATCAAATAAGAAGTCATGGGAAATAGAAGAACAGCAAAGCCACATTACATGGTGAATGTTATGAGCCTCAGTTGATACTGCAGAAAAATGTATAACTGATAATCAGGCAGGCATGATATATTATTTTTATTCAATTTTTAAATTATGTCATTGTGCTTCTTTCTATACTAATTGGATATATGCATTCATATGTTGGACAAAAAGAAAAGAATAAGCTCATATATTTTATTTCTATCAATGTGAAGTTCATATTTTGCCTTTCTCAGAGGAAATAGTGAATTCATCATTTTTCCTTAGAGTTAGATTTGATTGAAACTTTTCTTAGAGGATGACTTTGCTATTTCTATTTAAAACAACAGCACTTCTTTTTAGAGTAACATCCCTAACTGTGCATAGCAGCTAAGTCCAGTATCCGCCTGTGGATAAATGTATGTTTTCTTTCCCTGATGATTCAGCAGCTTAGAACATGATGGAGTCCTGCTGCCCTTCTATTCTTCACTATCAGAGGGAAAAAAAAAAAAGTTTAGCATTTTTCTGAACTTGTCCCCCAGGTAGGATGGTATTTTTTTTCCACCAGCATAGGGAGCTCTGGCCCTTATTTTTTTGTTTATACACTTGAACACCTCTAAGTACGATCTTTGGGCAGAATCCAACCGACGCGTTGCCCATGGGCTCAGAGCAGAGATTCCTCGAGTTTCTCCAGGGACACACTTTCCCCTGGGCAGTCATTTTGAGACATCACACTAATAAAAGTGCCTGCCCCTTGTCATTAGGGGTTAAAGTTTGAGTAGCATATATCAAGAAGGAGCATATTGATAACTCAGGTTCACAACTCCAAAATGCCATTCTGGAAAGGTTTTTCTAGAGACAACTCAGAGCTCCGGCCTAGAAATGGTTCTTATCTGCAATCACCATAAAACCATAAAAATCCTTGATATCGTTATAGGTTCCAACA
Source organism: Aepyceros melampus (assembly GCA_006408695.1). Taxonomy (NCBI): domain Eukaryota; kingdom Metazoa; phylum Chordata; class Mammalia; order Artiodactyla; family Bovidae; genus Aepyceros; species Aepyceros melampus. The sequence continues at coordinate 82,162 of SJXQ01001877.1, read as the reverse complement.
AAATTTTGATGTCCGGGAAAGTCAACAGAGAAATCTAGATCAAAGTGGACAGAAGAAGCAACTTAGCAGCATGAGTTCAAAAGCCTATGACCAGGGATTCATTTCTGGCCGCAGTGTTAAGAAAAATCTTGGGGAAGGGAAAAAGATGGGACACTGGAACAGAAACCCTAGAGTAAAATCCATTGATTGGCATTTAGTAACCGTGTAGGTAGAAAAAGCTGACTCATCCCACCCAGAGATAATAGTAGATATAGAATTTATTCTTAAACAATTGTTTTTTTGTAGTTGAACTGAATTTTAATTACCAGATTGGGGGAGGGGAAGGGAGGGGAGCTAGATCTTTAAGTCTTCAAAACAGACCAGTCAGCTTTGCATCCAGGACCACAAAAGTATGTTTTGGCAATTCTGATATAGCATTACTATCAGTTTATACATATACGTATAGTTTTCCTTTTGTTTATGAAATAGCCAGATAGCCAGCAATTAAGGTGTTTTTCATCTCTGTGAAATTCATAGGCAAATTCTGACTCTAAAAGGCACACTCTCAATGAAATCTTTGATCTCAATCTGTATATATATATATTGTACATGACTGCTAGTAGGTATGAAATGCATTTTCAGAATTGAAAACTCATGCAACATAATCATGTGTTTGCATAAGGAATGTTACAATTCTTTCTACTGCAATTTAATAACAGGGGAAAAGATTTAAGCAGTGCCATCTAGACCTTTCCTCATTTCTTCAAAAGCAGTGCTAAGTGAAAAATAGTAATAATAAAAAAAATGGTTTAGGAACCAAAAGACTTTACATTCTAGTATTAGGAACACAAAAAAAAAATCTGTCAGCTTACAAAAGCACAACACATAGAGAAAGTTCAGTGGGATGCATAATGGAGAAATGAATCACGTTTATTTTAAGCAAGACCTGCATTAAATTGTCTACTAAGACAATTTCCATTTTCTATGGGTAACTGTGTTCCAATTTTTGATTGAATTCATACAGAAACAGCCAACAAACAGGTCTTACCACATATTTACATGTATATATGTGTATATATAGATCCATATAAACATACATACATATATATGCATTCATATGTTGGAAATCAAAAGGAATAAGCTAATATGTTTTATTTCCTTCATTAAACCAATGTATGAATATTTTTAATTTGGCAGCCGACAAATCAACATATTGAAACAATACAGGGTACTGAGCATTTCTCTATCAGCGAATCAATGCCTACAGTTCTTATGAACCACTGCACAGATTGACACTATAATAGTACTGTACCTCAGAACATGGAAATTAACTAGTTCTCACATTGCTTGTCTACTTATTCTCTTTTTCAAGGAAACAACTAGCATTGTTCAATGGTGATTTAAAAGCAAAAATGTCTTAAGAAAACAGAAAATGATAAAAGATATATATATATTCCTCCCAAGAGGAGGAAAAAAAATAACTAAACCCCACCATGTTGGTTAGGGCAGATACTCTCAACTGTAGCAATCATGCCATTTTGCTAAGTGTACAGAGTCCATGTAATGTGAGCAACCATAACTTTCACTGAGCGTGTGTAAATATTAAAACAGATTTCTTAAATATTTTTAACTTCTAATTTGTATTTTATGGTAAGGCAATGTGCTAATTCTGTTTATGGCTTAAGTTGCTGTGTTATTATGTAAATAATTCAACATGCTGTAAATGAATAGTCAATAGATACAAATCATTGTTTAGTTTTTTTTTTTTTTTGCTTTAATTTTTACTAAGTAAAAATAGTTACTGCAGCCCCAGCAGAGAAACTAAAACACCCTTTTGCATAAATGCTTTGGGATCCCAGACAGAAGGGTTTTAATTTGCTCTCTCTCTCTCTGTCTCTCACACACACACACACACACACTTTTTCTTATCACTCCCACTCATACCCCGTCTATGGGAAACACTGTAGTGTTTATAACAACCAAGAGATAGCCTTAGAAATGGCAAGTGGGAAAAGCAGAAATGATCATTATTACTTGATAGATCTTTTTATATGTAAGAGTTTAAGAAACCAAAGTTCATAACTTAAATCTCAATTTTCAAAGAGTAAAAGTTTGTATTGATGGCACTACAGGAAAAACAAATGCTTATTATATACCTGCTCCAGATATATGTTACACAATAGCACATAGAGAAGACTTTTTTTTGATAATAGCATTTGTCCTTAGATAGCATTTTTCCTTTTAACCAAAGACTCCATAATTATTTTTAAAAAAGAAAGAAAAATGGAAAAATGAGGGAAAATGGGAGAAAAAAAGACACTGCTTCACACCAAAGGTTTAAAAAATATTTTCCAAATACACCAGGGACATTGTAAAAGAAAGTAGTAAGGAGCCAACAGAATGCTAATTAAGATACTGCCCTAAGGAAATAATTTAAGGGAAAAAAAAATTAAACATCTATTAGTCATTTGAAAGTTGAAGTAAAACATTTCTGTAGATATATAGATGTGGGCAAAATGTTAACATCAGATTTTAATTTGCTTTGAGAATTTGTTTTGTGATAAAGTTAAATGTGATCCAAAATGAACAAAAACAAAAACTTGTGTTTTTTTAACTTGAAAGCCAAATCTCTCTCTCTTGTCACATGTCATTATTCTGATGCCCATATCTGTGTCCTGGCACCATCTGAAGCAAGTTGACAGTTCCATCAGCTTGTATCTTTCTCTTTTTATTTCAATAATTTGTGTTCAGTGGTCATTTTAAGCATATTAATTCAAACAGTGTTGAAAATAATTTAAATTCCATGACATTTTAAATTTTTTATTTGCATGGGTGTTTAAATAGTTCCATTTTAAATATTGTCCCTGCACAGTTCTGAATTGTCCTTTTCTAAAAAGTGATATTCTAGTTTCTTCACAATGTAGTGATTTTCAGCCTTACTAATTACCTTGTAGCCTTTCTTAATATGCACATAATGCACATTTTCCAACGGCTAGAAAATGCAAAACACAAGTGGATATCATTGCATCTATTTTCATGTCTTTCTAAAAAACAGGACTACTACAATCTCTGGGATACATGAGATAGTAACAAATGAGAATTATAAATGAGTAGCACATAAGAATTATTTTCTTGAATTTAAACTTATTACAGCCAGTTTCAGCATGTAAATATATAATAATGTTGACTAGTGTGTAATTCTTGAACTAAGAAGTATAAATAAAACTTAAAAAGATGTGTGTATAAGTGGTCTCATTGAATTCAGAAATTTTTTGAACTATGAATATGAGTTCTATTGTAGAAGTATAGCTTTTGCAAAAAGCAGTAAAAATTTTGGACACTTGGGATTGGCTGTAGGGCACACTTGAGTTTGCGCTGTGACTTGTCACAATCATATTACATGTATGATTGCTGCTGCTGCTGCTGCTAAGTCGCTTCAGTCGTGTCCGACTCTGTGCGACCCCATAGACGGCAGCCCACCAGGCCCCCCCGTCCCTGGGATTCTCTAGGCAAGAACACTGGAGTGGGTTGCCATTGCCTTCTCCAAAGCAGGAAAGTGAAAGTGAAGTCACTCAGTTGTGTCCAACTCTTCGCGACCCTGTGGATGGCAGCCTACCAGGCTTCTCCATCCATGGGATTTTCCAGGCAAGAGTACTGGAGTGGGGTGCCATCACCTTCTCCATGTATGATTGTACAGCTGTTTAATCTAGCCTACTCTCAGTGTTCTTATCTGAAGTGAAGACTTAATTGTACCTCCTTCACAGAGCTATTTTATAGTTGAAATGAAAATCTATAAGAAGTCTTTTATGAAATTATGAAACATGACATTTCCCACGCAGAGTATTTCTCTAAACCATGAGATCCACCTCCCAGAATAATACCGGTTTAGTGAGAAAAATTTTCAGGAATGTCACGAGACACAATCAATCCACCAGTCTTGATTTCCTGAAGCGGAGAGCCCCAAACACATACATATCTCTTCAAGTCTCTGTATAAAAACATCAGCCAAATATGCAGCCTTCTCGTAAATCACGCCCTCTACAGCAGCATCCCTCTACATGAACTAGAACAAGGAGTGGTCGTGGGATGACAACTTCCAGACAAGCCCCAGATGATTAGGTTTCCTTGGCAGGTCTTCTAACCAAGGTCTTCATTTGTGTCTGTCCTGATCTTTTTCTTTCAGGTAGCCAGCTAAGTTATTACTATTTATATACATATTTATCTTTCCCTTTCAGAGAGTTGTATTGGATAGAATGGAAACACTGCTGGAAGAGACGATGCTTAGCGCCCCACAAGTACTGAGAACATGGGTGTCTTTCAGGGTAAGGAGAGAGGGAGGGATGCCTTCTCTGAGTCTGGGCAGGAGAAAAGCAGCATGTTTCATGGACACAGAGATCTGCACACATTCAGCGGTGGTGACCTGGGGAAATGGCAGACCTCAGAGCAGATGGCACAGTGAGGCTTAGAAGGCCAGTCCCTGGCACTGCCCCAGGCGTGCCTCTAGAGTGGCAAAGTAAAAGAATCAAACAGGCTGCAACATGGTGGAAGAAAAGAAATGTGGATTTTCCTCTACAACTTCATTTAAGAAATTAGGCTCATCACTACAATCTCACCTGAGACCTAGTGGGTCCTTGGTCGCTCCACGTCGGCAAGTGCTGTGAAATACAGTAGGATGAATTTGATATTGGATCAGTAATATATTGTTTCTAGTAGTAGTTGTCCAAAGACGGATGTGGAATAATTGAAAGCTCTGAAAGTTAAAGGGCTAATGAGATGCAAAATTTAGTTAAAGGATTGATACATCTTATATCTTATGCTATATCTTATGGTGTATCTTATATTTTACAGTATATCTTATGTCTTGGAAACTCAAATGTGTACACAAGCCTTAATGGAATTGTAGGCAAATAATATAGGCCTGGTGTAATACCACAGACAGCAGTGGAGACCATGGGTAATTGGTGAGGAACAAGCTCTATCTGAAGAGGCAGTCACTATTGAACCCCATCTGGAAGTCATCTTGAAGAACGGCATGCCCAATAATGCCAGATTAATCTGAGAATGAAAGAAACTCCCACAGCACTGAACCTTGTACTTTATGGGCAAGTACAGTACAGCCAGAGAGACACACAAGCTTGTATCTTTCTTGGAACAAAATCCCCATGCTGATGTTCTGTAGCCATTGAGGAAGGAACATATGACAAGCTCCATGAGAGTGTGTGTAGACTGAACAAGTTTCTGTGCATTAGAATCCTGACAAGATCAATTTGCTTCCCTTTGCTGGGGCCTGAAAGCAAATGAAGTGTTAGTCACTCAGTCATGCCCAGCTCTTTGTGACCCCATGGACTGTTCATGGGCTTCTCCAGGCAAGAATACTTGGGTGGGTTGTCATTCCCTTCTCCAGGGGATCTTCCAGACCCAGAGATCAAACCAGGGTCTTGCTGCCTTGCAAGCAGATTCTTTCTTATCTGAGCCACCAGGGAAGCCCCTCTAAGAAAGTAAGGTACTTTTGCATTCTCCCAGAACAAAAAATAGAGAAACTTCTATTAGTAGCAACAGGTTCAGAAAGCTCAGCAGAAGCTTTCACAGCGTGAACAGTCGGTCAGCTTTTAGATCACTCACTCAAGTGGGCCTTTGATTCTCTCCTACCTGTGGAGCAGAAGCCCCTCACCCTCCCCCAACACCTCCTGAACCCACTCAGCAAGTAAGTGGACCTGACAGAGAATAAGGCAGAGCTACTCGACAAGGATTTGAGAGAGGAACACATAATGCTGAAGGTGCAAGGACCTGCTGGGAAAACAACAGAGGGAGAAAAGTGAGGGAAGGGCACTTTATCACTGACGGGTTGGAGGGGGGTCATGAGCTGTAAGATTCTCCACCACATCAGCTCCAGGGATGAAGCATGAGAACAAAGTTAATGGGTTGTGGGAGCGACCCAAACATTTCCACCTCCCCTAGGACACTGCGTAGACGGATTTAGTGAGTAAACCTGAGAGTGAACAACTAATTAAAAAATCATCCAGAAGTATTGGAGGTGATGCAGCAATAAGAGGAGAAAGAAATTGTAAATGAAATTTCACCCTAATCACAGTAACAAAATGTATATGGCTGAGAAACAAAACAGTTTGAAAATCGCTAATCCATGGTGCTGTACAGGGAAACCTGACCCTGCCGTTGCTGTCCTGGGCAAGGAGAGAAAGAGGAAGAAAGGGAAGAGGATGGGATGAAATAAAGAGAGGAAGGGAAAAAGAACGTGAGAAATGTTTTCAGGACCTGACACATGCTCTCCTCCTCAAATTCCATATGAATTTAATTCTCTGAACAACTGTGTGAGGTGTGAACTACCACCACTTCTATGTTGCAGAGGACATACAATGGCAAAGGTGGGTATTGCATCCCAGAGCTGGCCAACCCCAAGTCCCATGCCCTCAATGCCTTTATTCTGCTGCTACCCTGTATATCCCCAGCCTCAATTTAGCTTTTGGATCTACAGCATCTTTGAGAGTAAAGTTAGAAACAAGGCCAAAATCTTTAAGGGATTAAAAAGAGAGAAGTGTTTACTCCTGAGTTTCCATTTTATGTTTATAGTTTTACATTTCTAAAATGTTATTCTAAAAACTAAGAATTGCCAATTTCTAGACATTTTGATGTTTCCCTTAATTTATTTGGAGAGTTGTTGAAATAAATCAAACAAGTAACTTAAACACATCTCTCAAAGGATTTTGAAAATCTACTTTCTTTCTCTTGCTTTCTACATACCATTCCTTTTTCTCTGTCTTCCTTTTTTAAAATTATAAATTACAAAAGGAATACTTTATAATGTGGAAATTTTCAGTGCTGTTATTTAAATCTCAGCAGTAAAGTTTGTACCTTTCACTGTAGCTAAGACAATACAGAGAGAAGCAGCCTATCTCTCTTGTCAGCTGGTTAGCTGGACATGAGGAAGCCTGACCATTAGCCTGAAGTTTCTCAAGAGATTTAGGGAGGTTCTGAATGTGCAGGTGTGCAGGTTAATAAATGCTCCTGAACTTACGTGAGATCCATGCCAGGGAAGTATCAGGGTTCTTCAAACAATGATGCAGGTGTAGGCAAGGGGAGAATTCATATTTCTCACTCTCTGACTGGACCATGTCTGACCAAAACATGGATTCTTTTTTTTTGAGAAGCAGCCTATCTCTCTTGTCAGCTGGTTAGCTGGACATGAGGAAGCCTGGCCATTAGCCTGAAGTTTCCCAAGAGATTGAGGGAGGTTCTGAATGTGCAGGTGTGCAGGTTAATAAATGCTCCTGAACTTACGTGAGATCCATGCCAGGGAAGTATCAGGGAAGTATCAGGGTTCTTCAAACAATGATGCAGGTGTAGGCAAGGGGAGAATTCATATTTCTCATTCTCTGACTGGACCATGTCTGACCAAAACATGGATTCTTTTTTTTTCCCGCTTTTATGTTTATTGGAGTATAATTGCTTTATAATGGTATGTTCGTTTCTGCTGTACAACAAAGTAAATCAGCAATAGGTATACATATATCCCTTCCTGTTGAACCTCCCTCTAACCTTTTCCATCCCACCTTTCTAGGTCATCAGAGAAAAACAGATACCATATATAATGCATGTATATAGAGTGATTCTTTTTACACATAGTTTTCTCTCCATGCTTCAGAACACCCTTGGATGGATCAAAGATCCATTTGAGATTGGCAGCATTTCAGAAGTGGCTCGCCAACTCTTTATTTATTCATTCTTCTCATTCTACTTGCCAGGAATTCATTTGAACATTTCAAGAATCCCTCTGGATAAGATAAAACTATGGATGCATACAAAGGACAATAAAATTAATAAATAAAAACTTTTAAATGTTTAAGAATCTTTATCTCAGAGTAAAATGCAGGGGGGATCTCGCCAGTTTGAAGAGAGCTTCCCTGGCCCAGCTTTGGCAGATAATATGGACGCTGCCTCCTGGCTCTGGCTCTCATGCCAGGAGCAGGCTTGGAGCACTCAGGATGGCTTCTCTGAGATGGTGTGGAGTATGCGGGGAAAATCAGGTGCTCAGGGAGCTTTCTGCACAGCATATGCGGAGCCTGGTGAGTCCTCTTGCCTCCAGTCTCCTCTTCCAGCTATGTTAGTCAGGGCTTTCCAGAGAGGCAGAGCCAAAGAATGTGTGTATAGAGAACGGAAATTTGTTTTAAGGATTTGCTCGTGTGATTATAGAGGCTGGCTGGTACATCCAAAGTTTGCAGGGTAGACCAGCAGGCTGGAGACTCAGGGAGGAGCTGAAGTTGCAATTGAAATAGAAAGGCCTTCAGGCTAGAGATTGGAGAGAACTGATATTGTAGTTCAAGTCCACAGGTCATCTGTTGGCATAATTTCTTCTTACTCAAGGATGTCAATCTTTTATTTATATTCAGACCTGAAACTAATTGGATGAGACTCACCTACTTAGAGTGGGCAATCTGCTTTACTCCAAGTCAGTAGTTACAAGCGGTTTTTAACCTCATCCAAAATTCACCCTCTCAGAAACATCTGAAATAATGCTGATTATATATCTGAGTATTATAGTCCAGCCAAGGTGACACATAAAATTAGCCATCTAATATCCTCTGCCCTATAGCTCAACCAAGGTCAAGTTTTTTGTTTGTTTGTTTTCAGTAAAGAAGGAAATCTTTAATAACAAAGAGCAAAATACAAAAATAATTACTATAAAAATTAAAATAAAAGCATAGGGGCTCACTTTACCAGATATCAAGGCATACTACTCCCCTAAACTCCAGGCATTTTCTTGACATTAATATAATTGAGTGTCTAATGGACATCTCTAACTCCAAATGTTCAAAGCTCATTTTTCTTCCAAAGTTGGAAGACTCCTTCCATTGCCCCACCTCCACCTTGGGTTCCTCCCTCTTCCACACACAATCCTTGTGATCTGCCAGGGCTCACAGTCCTGGAGACGCCAGAGTGAACACTTGATCAAGACCTGAACAATTACTCTATTTATCCTTCCTGTCCACAGTGATTCATGAGAGACAAATGAGTGACCACCTCAGCCCAATCAATGCTTTACCACCATGGACTTCTGTGTGTAGCAGGTAGGATATCCTCTTTATTTCAGCAAGATTTGCGGATGGGATAGGACGTAAGTGTGGCAACTTCTCCCAGCCATCCTTTCAGGACAAGGAGTCTGCCTGTGAAGCCAAGTGAGACAAGAAATGGGAAGATTGAGATCATGTCTAGATGGCATCATTATGTCATACAGAGACACCTGTGCCTCCACTTTCTAGAATCAGAAAGCCCCATGCTAGTTTGACTTGGGTTTTGACCACTTACATGCTGAAGATTACCAAGATAAAGGCGTTCCCTGGTGGGTCAGATGGTAAAGAATCCACCTGCAATGAAAGAGACCTGGGTTTGATCCCTCAGTTGGGAAGATCCCATGGAGGAGGGCATGGCAACCCACTCCAGTAATCTTGCCTGGAGAATCCCCATGGACAGAGGAGCCTGGCGGGCTATAGTCCATGGAGTTGCAAAGAGTCAGACATAACCGAGCAACTAAGCACAACACAACAACCAAGGTAAAAGACATTGTTGAAGGAGATTGATTTACACTGGGAGGCACGTGAGTAGAAAGTTATTTCCTGTCAGAAGTTAAGCATCAGGTTATCACCCAGTCAAGGAAGTTACCTCAGTTTTACCACATACAAAGTGAGAAGGGGGAAAGTTGAAGAAATGATTGCTGGATAATTCAAGTTATCCTAGATGCAAAAGTTTTTAAGCATAGCTCAGACACACCCTGACATATGATGGCAATGTTGGAAGCTGGTCCAGATATGAAAATAGAAGAACTTTGAATCACCTTCCAAAACATAAACTAGCCATACAAAACACTCTTTCTATAACACACTGAGACACTGGATTGATGACATGGAAAAGCTAAGGTAATTAACATGACTTTAGCTTCCATGGCAGCAGAGTCATTTTTATTGCTTTTATAACTACATTTTGATGTCAAAGCACATGAGGTTTCTGTATTTACAGTTGTTCTGTTAATGCATTATAATTACAGATGTGATCAAAAAGAGGTTTGATTTTTTGCCTAAATGATACCTTTAATCACTTCTGAATAAGGCATGCCTCCAATTAGAGATATCTCAGAAAATCACACTGAATAGCATCATTTATTAGAATTCTAAATAGGAGCTCTTCATTTCAATGCCATCTCCCTTAATCTGCTTTCCTAGAGAAGGGCATAGTTTCCTGCACATTATGGCAGAGTAAAATTCTTTGCCTACAGTTGAGCTTACCATATCCTCCACCAGAACAATCACTAAACAATTTTTTTTCTCTATTAAAATAAATTCAACAAACTGTTCTGAGTACCCATCAAATACCAAATAGTATTAAAAAATGTGGATTGGGAAGTCTTCAAATCTGTCCACACTAAATTTAGGGTATAATGGAGGTTGCAAGTATACTGAGTTAGGCCTTGAAGTAGGATATGACTAGCAGAGAAAGGAGTGTATACTTCATGCACAAGGAGTGGCCTGGGTGACTGTGAAGTCTGGGAGGTGGAAAAAGACAACATTTGGAAATGAGATTAAGTCAAGATGATGTCATAGTGGGTAAAGACGGGCCCTAATTCAAGGACTATGCTCTTTTTTTATGTTATTTATTTTTAATTGGAGGATAATTGCTTTACAATATTGTGTTGGTTTCTGCCATACATCATCATGAATCAGTCATGGGTATACACTGAGACTCAGAGAAAGATGGTCATGTTGAGACATGGATAGAAGCTGAAGTTACAATACTGTAAGCTGTGGAATGCCAAGAATTGCTAGTGACCACTAGAAGTTAGGAAGAAAAGAAGGGTCCTTTCCAAAAGCCTTCAGATAGAGCATGGCCTGCCATCTACCACAAGAATGGGGTGCTCCTAAAGTCACTGAACCCAAAAAGGAAAAGCAAAAGAAACAGGTCTGGTATCAACACCCTTTCCCAGCAGAATGAACTCAGCAGATAAGCAAATAGTGAAACTATCATGGAGCTTTCTGATTCTAGAAAGTGGAGGTACAGGCGACTCTCTCCATGTGGTAAAATGATGCCATCTAGACATGATCTCAGTCTTCCTATTTCTTGTCTTCATTTGTATTGGCTCATGAACAATAGACAAATGGTTGGCACTGAGATTTGGAAGTTTGCTATGTCACATTATCTCATTTGAAGAGAACAATAACATTGACCTAGTATTCCTCTTGCTTTTTAGTTGCTTATGCCACACCAGCTTCTTTTTCTCTGACATTCCCAGAAGAAATGGCGTTACTTGATAGCCAACTTTTGCTTCCCTAGTGGCTCAGATGGTAAAGACTCTGCCTGCAGTGTAGGAAACCCAGGTTTGATTCCTGGTTTAGGAGGAAACACTGGAGAAGGGAATGGCTACCCACTCCAGTATTCTTTCCTGGGGAGAATTCCATGGACAGAGGAGCCTGGTGAGCTACAATCCATGGGGTTGCAAAAAGTCCGATACAATTGAGCAACTAATACTTTTTTCTCTTTACCCTGTGATTCAACATCCTATTATAGATACTTAATGGTTCATAACTTCTCACTTCCAGACACTAGGATGAAAACAATTTTTCCTGAAGCTGTATATCAACATGTCTCATGAGACTATTTCTTGTACGTTCCACTATTATTTTTCTTTCATAGAAAGGCATTTATCCCAAAGACTAAAATCTTTGATATAAGTAACCAGAGCAACAGTGAAAAAGTGCTAATTCTCTGTGCATCCTCGGTGCCTAGTGTTATGCCCTTCACAAGGCAGGAACCCAGCCAGTATTTTGTAGAGAAACATTGAATGAGCATGTTTATGCTGTTATTTAAGGCAAAAAAAAAAAAAATACTTGAAAATATCCAAGGTGTCCATTTAAAAATTTTTGAAAATAGAGGTTAGAAAGTTTGGCTACTCAAGTGGAATTACCACAGCTTCAGTGGCAAAGGGAGGCATAAGCAGCTAAAAAGCAAGAGGAAATACTAGACCAATGTTATTGTTTTCTATTTTCAGTAGAAATAAATGTCATAGTTAAAAAGTCAAGGCTTAACATCATAGGTAGTAGAACTGAAACCTAGCCCTTGTCCCTATTATGAGTTTTGGGGCAAATTTCCTAACCACTCTTTGCTTTCTTATCCTCATTTGTAAACAAGGAATGATAAATAACATTATCAGTCTCATGACTTTCTTTATGAGGATAACATGTTTAATTACCATAGAATTTCAGCACATAAAATAGGCATTAAGTAAATACTAGCTATGATTAACACTTATTTATTGCTACATCTCAGCCTAGATCACATTCCTGTTTTTTCTCCTCATTAGCACAGCCTTTGTGACACTTAGGCATTCTTTTCACAGCTTGTTTTCTTAATCATTCTTTTACAGCTTTTCGTAATCTCTGTTGAAGTCTTTTCAAGGTGCAAGTAACAGAAACCCAACTCACATTATCTCAACCCAGAAAGGAGAATCCATCTGTTTATATACATAATGAGAGATTCCTTTGTCCTCTTTAGTCTCTCTGGTATCCAGCCTGATTTTAGCTTGCCTTCCATTTATTCAAGAGAAACAGAGGTGCTAAAATAATGGCTCAAATTGTGAAAGAGTAAAGGCCTGGCTTTCCTGATGGGCAAGATTACTGGGTAGCAACAATGTCTACATGGCTACTCCTCAAAATGAGACCTGTATTCTTGTAAGAGTTGTATTCAGTTCAGTTCAGTTGGAAAAGGACAGCGGCTGTTCACCTTTCACTTTATGGTTCATAGCAGTTTACTGCCAAGGAATACTGGTGTTGAGACCGATAATGGCATTAGTTAATATTATTTACTTGTGTCAGAAATTCCACACTCACTATTTGCAATCAATGCTTGGGACTGATGCACGGGGATAATCCAGAGAGATGGTGTGGGGCAGGAGGAGGGATGTGGGGGTCGGGATTGGGAGTTCATGTACACTTGTGGCTGATTCATGTCGATGTATAGCAAAACGAATACAGTATTGTAAAGCAAAACAAACTAAAAGATAAAAATTAATTTAAAAAAATTTTAAAAAGGCAAAGATGGGATAGTATTTTCTAATTGACCTCTTTTTTGCTTTCACTTATTTATAAGCATTTGTTTTGGTTTCTGTTGAATTGGCAAATAATTGGTCAACATCGTCTTAGTGATAAATTATATCTTGTACAAATTTTACTATGAAGCTGAGCCAAAATGTTACTCCTCCAAACCAATCTTAATTCTTTATTTTTATGACATCTTTCACAATGCTTTATCTTTCTCTTTTGGTCTTTTTTAAAATCCTTTCCATTGTTTCCACATACTTTGTAACATGCTGAATATATCACCTACTTGATGGACGTGAGTCTGAGTGAACTCCGGGAGTTGGTGATGGACAGGGAGGCCTGGCGTGCTGTGATTCATGGGGTTGCAAAGAGTCAGATAAGACTTAGGGCCTAAACAAAAACAAAAATGTAGCAACCAATAGGACAGAATTTGTCACTTGGGAAGCCCCTCTTCCCTATGGGCTTCCCTCACAACTCAGCCAGTAATTTTCCTGCAATGTAGAAGACATTGGCTCAATTCCTGGGTTGGGAAGATCACCTGGAGAAGGAAATGGCAACCCACTCCAGTATTCTTGCCTGGGGAACCCCATGGACAGAGGAGCCTGGCAGGCTACAGACCATTGGAGTTGCAAGAGTCAGACATGACTTAGTGACTAAACCACCACCAGCACCTCCCTATGGAATGATCAAGGGCCTGGGCTCCAGCTTTTGGTCACCCGGGACTGATTTCTTTCCATGCTTCACCAGGGTCACTTTCTGTGAAGCCTTTCCATAAAGTTTTCTGTAGTGACGAGCTTCTTAACTAGTCACACCACAGCCTTTGGAAGATCTTGGACAAGTTCATGCGTACTCTTATGTGCTATACTCTAAAGGGAATTGCTAAGTCAAATTATATGGACTCGAGAATTTTATACATCTCATCACATGTGTTTCTTACCAGTGCTAAATGAAAGTATCTGTTTTCCCAATTTTCCCCAACATTGTTATAATTTTTGCTCATCTTAAAGTATTTTCCAATTTATTTTTCATGAAAAAAAAGTTTTCTTTTACATTTCTTCAGTGGTTAGTGAGATCAAGTATTTCCATATGTCTATCGGCCATTTTTACTTCTTTTATGAGTTGTGTGGAAATGGCAAGTTTGAAAACAGACACTATTCTGGGCTATCAGGTTAAATAGAATTGAAGTCAGTGAAATGACAAGCAGCTACAGTGGAAACAAGACTCACAAATAACCTTTCCTGAAGAATGTAAGAAAACATATTATTTCTGAATACCTCTAGATCATTTATTTGCTTTTTTCTCTTGCTAGTGAATGACCTGAATGCAGTATGCCTATCTTTGTCAAGGAGTGTTCTTTGTTGTTCTTCTATCAATGATTATTATGTACATATTATAGGTATATAGACTTAGGACACTTAAATTCCCATCTAGGGTTTCTGAATAATAGAAGAAGCTGGGGAAATAGACTTAGGTTACTGAAAATTCTTTCAGAAGAAATTCATATAAACCTCAGAACTCTGTTTGATCCTTGAGGGAAATAAGTTGCAAGATTCACAAATGTTGTCTTAATGTAGAATGAAAGTCATATTCAGAGCCCCTTTGTCAGTTCTTCAACTCTAGAAGCTGCATCTCAGAAATCCTTCCAAAAAACCTCAGCATTTGTACTGTTTAATTTTAACTTTTCCAAATGTGCTTATTGAATTTTTATCAAAGCAGAAAAGTAAGACCAAGAGAGGATTCAAACCCAGGACTCCTGGCACTTAGTCCAGTCTTCTATCATTACAATGTGTCCTTTCCAATATCATTGTTGTTCAGTCACTAAGTCATGTCCAACTCTTTGAGACCCCATGAACTGCAGCATGACAGGGTTCCCTGTCTGTCACTATCTGAGGTCATAATCACTAGACTTTGATCTAAAAATAGGGCACGAGGGATGAGACCACATATAGCAAGCATCAAGTTTGTTTTAAAGTTGCTGCACCAAGACTTTCCCAGTTGTGTGCCTGCAAGTAAAATTCTTATATCCGGCTGGTCCTATTCTAGATTTACCAAAACATAGGCTCAGTGATTGAAACTTAAAGCAGTTCCATTTTTTCAACAAGCTCCCAAAGGTTTTACTATTGGAAACTCTTCCCTATGATAATTATTACCTCTCTTCCTTTGCGGTGGAGGCATTAGGGTAGACTCAGATTTGATTTCACCTTCTTAAAGATTTTGTTGTGATATTATGCACTGACCATTTAAACTCACTAATCTGAGGAGAGTTAGCAAAAGGAAAAAAAAAAACTATGTGAGAGTCAGGATGTAGAAACAAATTAACTATTAATGATCCAGAAGGTTTGGATGAATGGTATTCCCTAGTCTCACCAAAAAACAGCATTCCTTATTTAAAGAGGGCCTTCACTTAGCTGTTTTGATAAGAGCTAGTCAACTGAAAGACTTCTTTGAACAAATGATAAAGAACATGGTGTCTCATGCATAAACAATATGACATCCTGAGAGACGGGTAGATGGGCTTGGAGCCAGACAGGTCTGGCTGTGAATCTCAGCTCCTCTCCTTATTAGCTTTGTAGCCTTGCTTGAACAATTTAAGTATTCTCATCTTCAGTCTCATTATCTACACATTCAGGCTAATACTTATTCTTCTTTATAAATTTGTAAATATTTTTAAAGTTCCTAGTATTTTGTAGATATATTCAATAAGGTCCAAGATAGGAAATGATTAATCAAAAATGCAGATAATGACCAGTGCCAAAGAATGTGTCAGAACATGGAGTGGCTGGATTTTATAATTGGTAAATTTATTGAATATAGGACTATCTGAATATTCTGCTTATGGTTTTATCGACCTGAAAGATTAAAAAAAAATAGATATCAATTCTTCTTCCTCATCTCAAATAATGTGATAAGAAGCAGGAGAAGCATACTTTCATTCGCCAGTAGTTTTAGTTTTTTGTGTTACTAAAACTTCCTTCCTTTCCCTGGGATAAATAAGTCAGTTAATCCAATAAAAAAAGGAAGCCACTAATTCTAATGAGTAGGCCCTTGGAGGAGATGAACCAATAAGAAATATGCTCCCGTTTCTGCTGTAACAAGCATAGGAGAATGCAAGGGAAAACCTTGCTTTACATGACAAGAGAAAAATGAAAATATTCCATCCAGCCCTGGTACTGGATGGAAGATCTGAAGTACTTGTCCTATTCATATGAAGCTGTGAACCCTGACTCAACTCCTTGGCTTTCTGAATTTAAGAAGTAACTGGCTAGGCCCATCAGAAGCCCTTTTCCTTGTGTCCATGTGGGACTATCAATCAAGGTGCCCACATTCCCCGATTCTGGACTGGGCTTTGTGAAGCAGTCAGCCAGTCCTCTTCACCTCAGTGATTTGCACTGAGGAAGGCATGTCACCCTCAGGCCGTGTGAAGTCCTCTTGGAGAGACTCATATGCACTTGTAGATGGGGAAAAAATGGAAAGAGTGGCAGACTTTATTTTCTTGGGCTCCAAAGTCACTGTGGACAGTGATCGCAGTCATGAAATTAAAGGGCACTTGCTCCTTGGAAGGAAAGCTATGACAAATCTAGACCATGTTTTAAAAAGCAGAAAAATCACTTTGCTAAAAAAAGGTCCATATAGTCAAAGCTATGGTTTTTCCAGTAGTCATGTACTGATGTGAGAGTTGAACTATAAAGAAGGCTGAGTGCCAGGGAATTGATGATCTCAAACTGTGGTGCTGGAGATTCTTGAGAGTCCCTTGGAAAGGAAGGAGAACAATACAAACCCAGTCAATCCTAAAGGAAATTAATCCTGAATATCTTTGGAAGGACTGATGCTGAAGCTGAAGTTCAGTACTTTGGCCCCTTATTTGAAGAGCCAACTCATTGGAAAAGACCCTGATGCTGGAAAAGATTGAGGGCAGGAGAACTGGACTACAGACAATGAGATGGTTGCATGGCATCACTAACTCAATGGATATGAGTTAGAACAAGCTCTGGAAGATGGAGAGGGACAAGGAAGCCTGGCGTGCTGCAGTCCATGGGGTTGCAAAGAGTCAGACATTACTTTTATTGTACTGAAGAACAATAACATACGCACCTGAAGAAAGATCTCTTTTATTTTTCTTTCCTTCAAGCTGAGAAAAGAGGGAAGGGGAAGAAGAAGAGTTTACCATTGAGACTATTTACAAAACCCAGGATTTTTCAGTTACATGGGTCAAGATATTCCTCTCTTGTGACTGAGCTGATTTGACTTGGCCCATATAGAGTCTAATTTCAGGGTCTGAGAGGCTGGGTGAGAAGAAACTGGAAAGGACTGTGTCCTCCCACTTACTTTGATTCTGCCAGCTACCTAGGGAGTCTTCAGCAATGCTTTGCTGTTTCTAAGCCTTGTAGGTAAATGTTCTGAGATGCTGTTATTGCTGCTGCTACTGTCATTCTTGTGTTGATATGAAACTATGAATGTCACGAGTCTGCTTTTTATCTCACTAATTTTGACCTGACCCTGGCAGTCGCTTATCTCCAGGTATAGGTATTCTCCTGATTCTGCACCCTGGGTGAGCTTAGAGCATACAGTCACCTGTAAGGCCAAAAACAAGACTGGCTTTCTGAGAAAGAGCCTGCCAGGAAATGCTGTTACAAACATATTTTGTGAGCATCTGGCCCCAGCAGCAGTGAGAAGCTACCAAAAAAAAAAACAGAAAAAAAACAAGATGGAGAAATGGGTTTACAAGCAACAGTTTGGGATGATGTGGGTCCAGAAGACACAGCGTTTACATGTATCCACTGCCTTTAGGATGGAATCCTCAAGAAAGAAGCATCAACCCATTCATAGAATGGAATGAATTTAGGAATTTGCTGTAAAGCCCGTCTACAATCTGGATGAAATTTGTTTTATTCTAAACTCAAAAAATAATTCACTCTGTAGTTGGACCTCCTCCGCTGAACATACTGTGCAGTTTTTTTTGGCTACCAGGCCAAGAAGCAAGCTTCCAGTCCGCTTCTCTCCTCCTGCTTCCACCCCCTTTATTCTTGAAACTGCTCCAATCAGAAGTGACCTCGTAGGTCACTGGTATCTAGCCAATATTCCTCAGAGGGATTTGGATTGCAACAAAGAGCAACCTTTGAAATTAGATAGTCCTGGGTTTCAATCTTAACTTTCATTCTTCCCTTTCTATTTTCTTTCTTCATCATTTAAGGAGTGCATATATGCTAGACACTGTATTAGATACTAGAGATGCAGGGATGAACTAAAAAGAAGTCTCTGCTTTCCTGAAATATAGACAGACATTTAATGAATAACACCTTAAATAGTTTCTTGGCATCAAATCATTTTCTCTGCTTGGCCTTAGTTTCCTCATCTGTAACATGGATAGGAAAATGCCTCCCTTGCTTGACTGTTTTGGTTACTATAGCTTTATAATATAGATTGCAATCAGAAAGTGAGATGCTTTCACTTTTGTTCTTCTTTCTCAAAATTGCTTTGGCCAGTTGGAGTCTTCTAATTCCATACACATTTTAAATTGTTCTATTTTTGTGAAAAATGACATTGGAATTACATTTAAACTGTAGATCACTTTGGTTAATATGGATATTTTATAATGTTAATTCTTCCAATCCATAAACATGAATATTTTTATTTGTCTCTTCTTCAGTTTATTTCATGAGCATATTATGGATTTCAGTGTACAGGTCTTTTACCTCCTTGGTTAAGTTCATTCCTAAGTGATTTATTCTTTTTGATGTTATTGTAAGTAAGATTGTTTCCTTATTCCTCATTCTAATAGTTCATTGTTGGGTGTATGGAAATGCAACTGATTTTTGTATAATCAGTTTATATTCTTCAACTTTATTGAAATCATCTATTAGTTCTAACATTTTTTGTTAGAGTCTTTAGTTTTCTATATGAAATATTATGTCATCTGCAAAAAGAGACAATTTTACTTCTTCATTTTTAATTCAGATGTCTTTTATTCTTTTTCTTGACTAATTTCTGCTACAACTTCCTGTATAATGTTTAATGAAAGTGGTGAGCATGGGCATCTTTGTCTCAGAGGAAAAGCTTTCAGCTGTTTCACTGTTGAGTGTGATGTCAAGTGTGGTCTTGTCACATATGGCTTTTAATATATTGATGTATGCTTCCTTTATACCCAGTTTGTTGAGAGTTCTTATCATAAAAGAATGTTGAATTTTGTCCATTTTTCTTACATCTGTTGAGATGATTATATGATCTTTATTAGTGTGGTATATGAAATTAATTGATTTGAGGTTGTTGAACCATCTTTCTATCCCTGGAATATATCCCACTTGATCATGATGTATGTCCTTTTAATATATTGTGAAACTAGTTTGATAATATTTTGTTGAGGATTTTTGCATGTATGTTAATCAGAGATTGGCACAATTTTAAACATTGGCACAATTTTCTTTTCTTTTCTTGTTGTGTTCTTGTCTGACTTTGGGATCAGGATAATATTCATATTATATAATGAGTTTAGAAGGGTTTCCTCCTCTTCTATTTTTTGGAAGAATATGAGAAGTATTGGTATTATTTATTCTTTAAATCTTGGGTAGAATTCAACAAGGAAGCCTGGGGTTTTTAATTTGCTTTGATCCTAGGTTTTTCTTTGTTTAGAAGATTTGATTACTGATTCAGTTTCCTTCCTAGTAATTGGTCTCTTCAGATTTTCTATTTCTTCATGGTTAAGTTATGATGGATTGCATGTTTCTAGAAACTTATATATTACTTCTAGGTTCTCTCCAGTTTGTTGGCTTATAATTATAATCTGAGCCTTTGTGTTTCTGTGGTATCAGTTATAATATCTCATCTTTCATTTCTGATTTTATATTTGAGTCATCTCTCTTTTTTTCCTGGTAAGTCTAGTTAGCAGTTTGTCTATTTGTTCACTTTCAGACAACAAGTTTTTAGTTTAATTAATCTTTTCTATTATTTTTAAAATCTCTATTCCATTTATTCCCACTTTGATCATTATTATTTTCTTCCTTCTGTTAGCTTTGGTCTTAGTTTGTTCTTCTATTTTTAGTTTCTTTAGGTTACAGTTAGGTTGTTTACATTTGACAGTTTCAAAGATGTTTTTTGGTTGTCATAACTGGTAAGGGAAGAGAGAAAGGTGTTACTTGCATCTAGTTGGTACAGGCCAGGGATGGTGCTAAACATTTTACAATGCACAGGAGGCCTCCTACACACCCCCTCAACACACACTTTCCCCTATACACACGTACAAGAATGAATGATTGGGACAATATGTCAAGTCAAGGTTGAGAATATGTGCTGTTAAATGCAGTGGAAATAAAAATTTAGATTATTTCAATTAGACCTGGGACTCCCTGGGGATAAGAGTCCACATCTCCATTGTGGGGGCATATGTTTGATCCCTGGTCAGGGAACTAAGATCCCACATGTCATGCAGCACAGTCAAAATGAATGCAACTAGGCCAGAATGTTTGTAGCTAAACATGGCTGGGGGCAAGATGGACTAAAAAGGGAGAACTGGCAAGGTCTAAGAGGCAATCATGCCCTCAGAGATCTTAAAATCTCATTGAGGAAAGAAGACTCACACATGAAAATAATTTATGGAACAAAATTAAGACATCTTATACTTGAAGTCAGATGATAATTCTTCCAGATCTGCTGTTGACTTACACATTGACAATGAGCAAGCCACTTACTCGTCCTCATCTGCTAAACTTACCATTAACAATGGAATAGATAGTTCTGAAGACATCCAACACTAGCATTTCATTTTTAACTATAGTCACTCATATAGTACACATAGACTTTTGACACTAGTATCACAGGTAAGTTCTTTCACATATTAGGAGGATTTTGATAGGACTTTGAGCCTCAGTTTTATTGCCTGTAACTGGGGGAAATAATAAATAACTTGGAGCAGAGAACCTGGCATATAGATGCTATCGTATTACGGTCCATTGAACATATTTTCATCTTTTGCATGACTGTGCATTTGGGTGAAGGCATGCTTCCATAGTACTAATCAGGAACAACAACAACAAAAAAAGGGTCATGTCCTTTCTGGGGTAAGTGCGTACAGTTTCCCAGTAAGCCTCTTGGTGTGCTCCAAACACTATTCTGACTGTGCATCGTGGGTAAGTCATTGCCCTTCTGAAAACTTGGCCACCCCATCTGAGACATGGAAACACTATCACCTTAAAAGAACAGTAGTGTATTTCTAATATTTCTACTTAAATCTATTTTCTCTGTTTCCTAGTGCCTCTGAAAGTCTTCCAGGATATTCTCACTTCTCCATCTGTAGGTCCAAATAGCAATAATAAATCTTGTCTTCAAATCAGCTAAGAACTCTCCTTATTGGTACTATTCTAGAAAAAGGTAAAAAGATAATCAAATTTAAAACCTAGTGTTAAAAAAATAAGCTGATTCAGGGATTAAAAATAGAGTTGGAGGGAGTTCCCTGGTGGCCTAGTGGGTAGGATCAGGCCCAATTCAGTCCTTGGTCAGGGAACTGAGACCCAGCAAGCCACATAGCATGACAAAAATAAGTAAATAAAAAGTTGGAGAATACAGTCTCTGTCTCAGTTGAGATAGGGAGTGCAGTTTAGGGACGAATCATGTGGAAAGAAAAAACAAAAGAGTATGAGTGACAGCTATGGTTTTTGTGATGTACTGAAATTTAAAATTCAGTGGAGAATAAGGAGCTCCAAGATATATTAGTCTGGAATAGGAATGGAAGTTTTTCTCAAAAACTTTTCAGTTTTTAGCAGAATGCAATAAAGCTTTAATTAGAAATTTTAAATCTCAATGTAAAGGAATTTAGGAGGGATCAGAGAAAAGACTGAGTGTCTTGTCCCAATGGATGCAGGACTAGTTTGACAGAGTATATGCAACATAAGAGTTCCAGACAGTTAGGACTATGAAGAAATAAGTCTTTGAGGAATTCTTGAAATTATAAAAAGGAGCCTATATCTTCAGAGGCCAGAAATTGGCATTTAAGTCAGGTTTACTTAGATTTCTTAGGAAGGATACCCACCTGACTAAAAGCCCTACATAAGTTATTCAGTTCAGTTCAGTTGCTCAGTCGTGTCCAAATCTTTGCGACCCCATGAACCGCAGCAGGCCAGGCCTCCCTGTCCATCATCAACTCCCGGAGGTTACCCAAACCCATGTCCATTGAGTCGGTGATGCCATCCCCAACTATTTCATCCTCTGTCATCCCCTTCTCCTCCTGTCCTCAATCTTTCCCAGCATCAAGATCTTTTCAAATAAGTCAGCTCTTTGCAGCAGGTGGCCTAAGTATTGGAGTTTCAGCTTCAACATCAGTCCTTCCAGTGAACACCCAGGACTGATCTCCTTCAGGATGGACTGGTTGGATCTCCTTGCAGTCCAAAGGACCTCAGGAGTCTTCTCCAGCATCACAGTTCAACAGCATCAATTCTTCAGTGCTTAGCTTTCTTTGGAGTCCAACTTTCGCATCCATACATGACTACTGGAAAAACCATAGCCTTGACTAGATGGACCTTTGTTGACAAAATACTACTAAAGGGAGACTAATAATTGCAGACCTAGATAGAGTGTTTGGATATATTACTATTGAAGAAATTGGTACTACAAGAGATAAACTAGATATTGGAGAGATATTTTTGAATAAAGAAAGAAGTCTCAATTGAACTTTAACATGTAACAATATGTACAAAATACCAGTGCTCTGGAGAAACATATGTTTTACTAACATAAATGTAGGAGGAAAAAAATTCTGTTGCTTCCTCCATTTATCACCCATCAGGTCAAATTTCTTTTTAAACTTCCAGTTCCATAGGGGTACTGCTGATAGTAAGCTTGCACATTAAATCCATTTCTTATTAAACTGTGCCACAAATAATAAAGCTGTAATACAAATTCTTTATCAGTAGAACTTACTTGATGTGTATATGGCTGAAAAAGTTTTAATGATCACAGATACAGTTTCAGAACCTCTGAATACTGACCTCCTTATGAATAAAAAAAAGAGAGAAAAGTATTTTTAAGTAAAATATTCACATATAAAAACTAATAATTGTTAAAAATTATCTACTAGAGCTCCTCAGTTGATTTGTCAGTCAGTTCAGTCACTCAGTCAGTTCAGTCACTCAGTCGAGTCCAACTGCGTGGCCTCATGGACTGCAGCACACCAGGCTTCCCTGTCCATCACCAACTCCCAGAGCTTGCTCAAACTCATGTCCATTGAGTTGGTGATACCATCCAACCATCTCATCCTCTGTCATCCCCTTCTCCTCCTGCCTTCAATCTTTCCCAGCATCAGGGTCCTTTCCAATGAGTCACTTCTTTGCAGCAGGTGGCCAAAGTATTGGAACTTCAGATTCAGCATCAGTCCTTCCAATGAATATACAGAACTGATTTCCTTTAGGATGGACTAGTGGATCTCCTTGCAGTCCAAGGGACTCTCAAGTCTTCTCCAACACCACAGTTCAAAAGCATCAGTTCTTCGGTGTTCAGCTTTCTTTATGGTCCATATCCATACATGACTACTGGAAAAAATCATAGCTTTGATTAAAGGGACCTTTGTCAGCAAAGTAATGTCTCCACTTTTTATTACATGGTCTAGATTTGAGATAGTTTTTCTTCCAAGCAGCAAGCATCTTCTAATTTCATGGCTTCAATCACCATTTGAGGTGATTTTGGAGCCCAAGAAAACAAAGTCTGTCACTGTTTCCATTGTTTCCCCATCTATTTGCCATGAAGTGATAGAACCAGATGCCATGATCTTAGTTTTTTGAATATTGAGTTTTAAGCCAGCTTTTTCACTCTCTTCTATCACTTTCTGCCATAAAAGATGGTATCATCTGCATATATGGGGTTATTGATATTTCCCCCTGCAATCTTGATTCCAGCTTGTGCTTCATTCAGTCCAGCATTTCGCATGATGTACTCTGCATATAAGTTAAATAAGCAAAGTGACAATATACAAACTTGATGTACTCCATTACAATTTGGAAACAGCCCATTGTTCCTTGTCTGTTCTTAAAGAGAGAGAATAGTTCTAGTTTTTTTTTTAATATATTTTCTAACATCTCATGTTAAAATAAATGGATTTATTTTTTTAAAACCTAAAATAAAAATTGTACTAAATAATTGTGTAGAAATCCAAAATTATTAAACAAGTGATTGTTTCTTTGCAAAATGATTCTTCATTTTCAACACACAATATGTTAGTTAACTAAGTATCTCTAATATACTCTTTTAAGTGTGCAGTTCAGTAGCAATAATTACATTCACACTGTTGTGCCCCTGATCTCCAGGGCACTTTTCATCTGGCAAAACTGAAGCCTAACTGTTCCATGTCCAGTTCTAACTGTTGCTTCCAGACCTGCATTCAGATTTCTCAGGAGACAGGTAAGGTGGTCTGGTATTCTCATCTCTTGAAGAATTTTCCACATTTGTTGTGATCCACACAGTCAAAGGCTTTGGCATAGTCAAAAAAGCAGAAGATGTTTTTCTGGAACTTTTTTTCCTTTTCTGTGATCCAACAGATGTTAGCAATTTGATATCTGGTTCCTCTGCCTTTTCTAAATCCAGCTTGAACATCTGGAAGTTCTCAGTTCATATACTGTTGAAGCCTAAGCTTGGAGAATTTTGAACATTACCTTGGTAGCATGTGAGATGAGTGAAACTGTGCAGTAGTTTGAACATTTTTTGGCATCCTTTCTTTGGGATTGGAATGAAAACTAACATTTTCCAGTCCTGTGGCCACTTCTGAGTTTTCCAATTTTATTGGCATATTGACTGCTGCACTTTCACAACATCATCTTTCAGGATTTGAAATAGCTCAACTGGAATTCCGTCACCTCCACTAGCTTTGTTCATAGTGATGCTTCCTAATGCCCACTTGACTTCCCATTCCAGGATGTCTGGCTCTAGATGACTGATCATACCATTGTAGTTATCTGAGTCATTAAGATCTTTTTTGTATAATTCTTCTGTGTATTCTTGCCATTTCTTAATATCTTCTGCTTCTGTTAGGTCCATAACATTTCTATCCATTATTGAGCCCATCTTTGCATGAAATTCTCCCTTGGTATCCCTAGTTTTCTTGAAGAGATCTCTAGTCTTTCCCATTCTATTGTTTTCATCTATTTCTTTGCATTGATCACTGAGGAAGTCTTTCTTATCTTTCCTTGCTATTCTTTGGAACTCTGCATTCAGATGGATATACCTTTCCTTTGCTTCTTTGCCTTTTTTATTTTCTCAGCTATTTGTAAGGCCTCCTCAGACATCCATTTTGCTTTTTGCATTTCTTTTTCTTGGGGATGGTCTTGATCACTGCCTCCTGTACAATGTTACAAAGCTCTGTTCATAGTTCTTCAGGCACTCTATCAGATCTAATCCCTTGAACCTATTTGTCACTTCCACTGTACAATCATAAGGGGTTTGATTTAGGTCATACATGAATGGTCTAGTGGTTTCCCTACTTTCTTCTATTTAAGTCTGAATTTTGCCTAAGTTGATTAGCACATAAGATCTTGATTTATTTCCTGGATTTTTTGTTACATGTACATACTATTCAGTGATAACATCTGCTATGTTGAATACTATGACATTAATGTACTGTCCCCTCTGTGAGATTTTAAGGAGCTAAATAAAACAGTTACAAGTTTAGGTTTCCTAGGAGACCCTCTGAGAATCCTTCAGGTCCCACTTGAGATAAAGTCTTAGTTTGCACAGAACATAGCTCAATTAACATAGAAAAGTTCTTCCTTCACTCAAGAATTCTTAGGAAAAAGTGGCTATAGAGAACTTAGCTGTGATTACCCTATCAAACAGAGAAATCAGTCTTTTTTTTTTCTTTTTGGATAATCACTGGGGAAAATAAACCACCATCATATTAATGTCCTCTCCGAGGACCTCAGAAATATTTTTATAGGAAGACATAGAGGAATCAAGTTTCTTTCCCCCATGTGCTACTTAATCCATTAGGCATTTCTCCCCTGCTCATGTTTGGTGCCCCATTCACCTCATTTCATGTTTGCCAAAGGAGAAGAGGGTTGCAGAGGATGAGATGGTTAGATAGCTTCACCGAGTCAATGGACATGAGTCTGAGCAAAATCCGGGAGACATTGAAGGACAGGGAAACCTAGTGTGCTGTAATCCATGGGGTCGCAAAGGGTAGGACATGACAAAGCAACTGAACTCCAACAACAAATGGTGGATATTGACTGCAGGGAGACTAGATGTCATGAAATTATTTCATGAAGGATTAAGCTGAGATCTTCTCCCTCAGGGTTCCAAAAACTGTCTCAGGAGCCTAGAGAAGTGTGGGACAAATTCCAGGTCAAATTAAGTATGAGTTGTTATCAAAGGTTTTGCCTATAGCCTAAAAAAGATGATCTCATTTTAACATTCAAGTAAGTGGAGGTGATGGAATTCCAGTTGAGCTGTTTCAAATCCTGAAAGATGATGCTGTGAAAGTGCTGCACTCAATTTGCCAGCAAATTTGGAAAACTCAGCAGTGGCCACAGGACTGGAAAAGGTCAGTTTTCATTCCAATTCCAAAGAAAGGCAATGCCAAAGAATGCTCAAACTACCGCACAATTGCACTCATCTCACATGCTAGTAAAGTAATGCTCCAAATTCTCCAAGCCAGGCTTCAGCAATACATGAACCATGAACTCCCTGATGTTCAAGCTGGTTTTAGAAAAGGCAGAGAAACCAGAGATCAAATTGCCAACATCCGTTGGATCATGGAAAAAGCAAGAAAGTTCCAGAAAAATATCTATTTCTGCTTTATTGACTATGCCAAAGCCTTTGACTGTGTGGATCACAATCAACTGTGGAAAATTCTGAGAGAGATGGGAATACCAGACCACCTGACCTGCCTCTTGAGAAATCTGTATGCAGGTCAGGAAGCAACAGTTAGAACTGGACATGGAACAACAGACTGGTTCCAAATAGGAAAAGGAGTACGTCAAGGCTGTATATTGTCACCCTGCTTATTTAACTTATATGCAGAGTACATCATGAGAAATGCTGGACTGGAAGAAACACAAGCTGGAATCAAGATTGCTGGGAGAAATATCAATAATCTCAGATATGCAGATGACACCACCCTTATGGCAGAAAGTGAGGAGGAGCTAAAAAGCCTCTTGTTGAAAGTGAAAGAGGAGAGTGGAAAAGTTGGCTTGAAGCTCAACATTCAGAAAACGAAGATCATGGCATCTGGCCCCATCACTTCATGGGAAATAGATGGGGAAACAGTAGAAACAGTGTCAGACTTTGTTTTTTTGGGCTCCAAAATCACTGCAGATGGTGACTGCAGCCATGAAATTAAAAGGCGCTTACTCCTTGGAAGAAAAGTTATGACCAACCTAGATAGTATATTCAAAAGCAGAGACATTACTTTGCCGACTAAGGTCCGTCTAGTCAAGGCTATGGTTTTTCCTGTGGTCATGTATGGATGTGAGAGTTGGACTGTGAAGAAGGCTGAGCACTGAAGAATTGGTGCTTTTGAACTATGGTGTTGGAGAAGACTCTTGAGAGTCCCTTGGACTGCAAGGAGATCCAACCAGTCCATTCTGAAGGAGATCAACCCTGGGATTTCTTTGGAAGGAATGATGCTAAAACTGAAGCTCCAGTACTTTGGCCACCTTATGTGAAGGGTTGACTCATTAGAAAAGACCCTGATGCTGGGAGGGATTGGGGGCAGGAGGAGAAGGGGATGACCGAGGATGAGATGGCTGGATGGCATCACGGACTCAGTGGACGTGAGTCTGAGTGAACTCCGGGAGTTGGTAATGGACAGGGAGGCCTGGCGTGCTGAAATTCATGGGGTCACAAAGAGTCGGACACGACTGAGCGACTGAACTTAACTGAAATCTTTATTGTGTCATCATCAGTGACATTTTCCATTATTTATGCCATTTTGTGAAGTTATTGCACATATTTTTTAAAGCTGTATGGAAATATAATTCAATTACTCTAAAATTCATACTTTTGAAGTATACTACTTAGAGATTTTTGCAAATTCAGAACTGAACAACAACCATCATCACCATCTAATTTTAAAACATTTTTATCAACTTCCTCCCCTCTCCCCCCAAAAAAAATCCCTGGAAACAATAGCCTACCCCATTACATCATTCTGCCATTTTGGTATTGAGAAGCTTTTGGTTTTTTATCTCTCTACCTGAGAACAAATTTTGCATGAGAAATCACAACAGCCATTAATGTCCCTTCTATTTATGATTTAGGAACAGTGGCTCCATTTTAATGGCTTCCCAAATGCACACTCTTAAGATACTGTGTATTCTCTTAATAAGTAGTAGATACACCAGAAGATCTCCTTATACTTATTAAGGAAAATAAGCATTCGAGCAAAAGCAGTCACACTATGTGAACTGAATACCTTCCTGGGGTCAGAGTTGCTTGGGTTAAGAGTGTAGGCTCTGTTTTGAGACAGTTTATTTCATTCTAACTTGGAGTGGTTGCCGATGCCAAGGAAAAGTTCTGCTCTACTCAAGTATTGATTTCAAAAGAAATTTTTAAGTTAGTTTAAGAATGCTATCCCCCACCAAGTTAATATCTTGACTAAGATTGTATCAGTAAAAGGAAACTCAAAGAATTATCTCATTTAACTTTCTGTCTTCTAAAAGGGAAAATTTTAAGCTTTGTCCATCACAACAAATAAATGTAAATACCCTAGTAGCTCAGTCAGTAAAGAATCTGCCTACAGTGCAGGAGACCTGGGTTGATCCCTGGGCCGGAAAGATCCTCTAGAGAAAGAAATGGCAACCCACTCCAGTATTTTTGCCTGGAAAATCCTATTGACAGAGGAGCCTGGCGGGCTATAGTCCATGGTGTCAAAAGACATGACTTAGTGACTAAACCACCATCAAAATCTTGAAATCTTGTAAAGAGTCTTTTCAACAAACTCTCTAACTCTCTTTTTAATTTTCTTTCATTTTCACTGGCTTATACACCTGCTCTCCACCATCTTATCCAAAGTTACTTCGGTTAGAAGTAATCGAAACATATTTAAACTAACTCACATGTAAATAGTTTCTCTTTCTGTATTTCTTTCTCCTTCTTGTCTCTCTCCACCTCATACTATCTGCTGTTCTATGAACATAATTTAAAAGGACTACCCCATAGCTGCCAAATTTAAATATCCCCTGAGTTCAGATACTAAAAGAATCTAAATGATATCTTTGAATAGTAATTCTGAACTCTTTCAAGACAGAGAACATGATGGCCCAGCTTGCTCTGGTTTTCTCTCCTGACCCAGACAGATTTGGTCAGAGGATCAGAACAAGCAGTTGTCAGAGAGAATGGAGTTGAGTTGTTGACCCAAAAGCTCATTCTTAGCTTTATTCTTCAGAATGGTAGCCCAAACTTTATTTCTCTAAACAATTTCAAAAAATCAGTCCCATCAGTCTCAATCCTTTCAAGTACATAAGAGTGTGGG